>CABIKL010002880.1:0-11831 GCA_902196195.1 Aptinothrips rufus | reverse complement strand
GCCCCCCCCCCCCCCCCCCCCCCCCCCCCCCCCCCCCCCCACCCCAAATCCTACCCCCACCCCATCCCACCCTACCCCGCTCCAGCACAGTGTGCATTCCCCAATCTTGGCGGCCATATGAAGAGATTAAACCGATACGTTGGAAACCGAAACAGATTGTTTCAGGCAACATTATACATGTCAGATCAGACGACATACCGACGGTGCATCGCTCAGCATGTAATGTTGCGTGTAACATTTGAGCATGAGCTTTATAAGTATTGGGATTTTAAGCCGTCTAGCCTTAATATTTAAGGATTACGTATAGGCTACCATATCGTGCAGAGTACACAGCATTAGAGATATTCTACAATCTACAATTACAACAAAGTACAATGATCTATTTACTCTCTGTCATAATGTTGTTTAATGTTAGTGTCTAATGTGTGCACGTTTTGAGTGAGTGAATAAGTAAGAAAAGGTAACCTAACCTCATTTCTATGAAAACTCAAATTTCGCAAATTGGACCAGCAAAGTGTTCAACAAGTCAAGTATAGCGCCCTAGTGGCGCTATTGAATTTATTCTTTCTTTACCTATGTCTGTACCTATATTACTTCAATGGGCTGTTGCCAAAAGCTCTTTATCTGCGATAAAAACTGTTCACAAACCTGGTTATGACAGTGCACGGTAAATCTGCTCTCGAACATTAATTTTTCGATTCGATTCCGCATCCAGGCTTGAACGAAAAGTTGATAAGACTCATCAGAAGTCAGTTGGCTCTCCTGCCAACCCAATGAAAAGCTCTCACCCTAACCGAGCAGAGTTGAGCACCGGAACCAAACTCTTGACGCTCTCCGCTCCGCGAGGTCCCCCTCGTGGGGTGGGGTGGAGGGGTTTATTGATGGACAGAGAAAGGGACCTTGCGGCCTGGCCTGGCCTGGCCGGGCAGCCTAAAGGAAGCCTAAAGGCAGACTAAGGGCAGCCTAAGGGCAGCCTAAAGGCAGTCCTCCCGCCTGGCTGGTGGCTCTGCTCCGCCTAGCCTCTTGCCGCTACCTCGAGTCCGGCCCGGGCCGCGGTCAGGCCAGGTCGGTAACACGGCTGGGTGGTTCAATAATCGTCAACGTTCACACCCTACTCTGAATAAGCCAGACAGTTTCACACACAGAAAAAATTATTCTCGGACGAGCTTAGTTTTGAGCTGTTATGCTAAACACGTAGCTGCACAGGGAACTCGTCCAGCCCACGCTAATATGGTCTGATTCCAGCGCGGGAGCTAAATGTCTAGAGAGGCAGCTAAAGTCTTCCGCAGTTCAGTTTGAATTTAGCGGAGCAGCTAAATTTTTGGCACCAACACTGATTGTGACCGCTAAGTTAGCACTCATCAGAAAAATATATTATTTTTTTTTCGTGTTGCACATGTCTTTTCTGTCAATGTCTTTCCGTCTTGAGTTCCGTTCGGTTTGCCAGCTTGGTATCATCTGGATTGTAGAGGCATGAGGCTGAAGACACACTAAATTACAGATGTACTATTTTCCCCCCTAGTTGCAGGGACAATTTATTTGTTACTAAGGGAACTTTCTAATAAATTGTACATTCTTGTGGACTATTTTGTGCATAGCAAAGCACTAGCTTGCCTCATTTGTCCTTTATTTATGTACAAAATTGTGATTGGAGTTTGTACTCCTGTGACCGTGTTACTGCATAACTAATCACAATTTTGTGCATACGAGTACAGACAAAAATTATGCATAACTACGCACAAATTTGTCTATAATTTAGCACAAAATAGTACTTCAGCAAAACGTTTGGAGAAAATTGTGATGATACATTGACAATTTTGTGCATAGTTATGCATGTTTACAGACGTGACTATTAAAGCAAAAAATTGTCCGTCTAAATTTAGTGTGGACCCATCGTCATGACAGCCACTAAGTGACGAGATCATGTCACTGCGGCACGGCGGCGTGAATGATGTCACACGGAGTGGGGGGGGGGGGGCATGGAGGAGGGGGTAAGGGGGGCCTCGTTTGGCCCGGTGGCCTGCTCCATTGCCTCTGATGGAGGTGATGACGGACTCTCCTCTCGCCTGCAGTGTGTGTTCGCGCCCATGCCGCTCCAGCCGATCCAACTGACGCGACGCTATGGATACCGGCCTGCCCCACGGCGCGCACCTCAGCCCTGTCTGTCGGAGTGAAAGTGAAAGTGAAAGCGACGGTATCACAGGCGATCATTGTGACAGTGATGACGAAGATGACAGTGATTTTTGCCCCTTTGCCTATCTCTTTGCCTGCGCGGACGCTGCCGCCTTTGAGAGCGATTCCTTCGAGGACGACATCCTCGGAGACGTTCTTCCTGGAGACGATCTCCTCGCAGACGATGCCTTCGGAGACGACGTGCTCCCCGGGGACGTGCTCCCTGGAGACGATACTGAGGACGTTCCTCCTGATGGCGGTGACGTGCTCCCCGGAGACGATCCTGAGGACGTTCCTCCTGATGGCGGTGACGTGCTCCCCGGAGACGATCCTGAGGACGTTCCTCCTGATGGCGGTGATGTGCTCCCCGGAGACGATCCTGAGGACGTTTCTCCTGATGGGGGTGATGTGCTCCCCGGAGATGATCCTGCGGACGTTCCTCCTGATGGCGGTGACGTGCTCCCCGGAGACGATCCTGAGGACGTTCCTCCTGATGGCGGTGACGTGCTCCCCGGAGATGATCCTGCGGACGTTCCTCCTGATGGCGGTGACGTGCTCTCCGGAGATGATCGTGAGGACGTTCCTCCTGATGGCGGTCGCCGCCCCGTCGAGACGAGCAGCGAAGGTTTCGAACGAGACGTTAGCAATGGCAACCCGGAGCAGGGTCCCGGCCTGCTCAACAGTGCGGAAGCAGTCGCCGACTACAATAGCCTGCCCCCCATTACAATGTCGGCGAAGTGTGGCCGGAGAATGAAAACCCGGCCGGAGCGAGAAGCGGACGACAGCGTCGAACTGGCTCGGCTCGGGGGTCCGGAGCTGGAGTGGGCGGTGCTGGAGCTGGAAGCCCGGCCTGACCTGGAGCAGGAGCAGGACGCGTACGCTGGCATCGCCGCGGCGCAGGTGTGGCACGCCGTGCGCCCCTCTGTCCTCGCCGTGTGCGGGCACGTGTGGGGGCCGCGCGCCCCGCTGCGCCTGGGCCCTGGCCAGGGTGGGGACCGGCTGCACCGGCTGGGCCGCAGCCTGGGCGAGCAGGTGCACCGCGTCGTGGAGGAGACCGGCCAGTGGCCGCTGCTCTACTGGTACCACATGCGGCGCCGACTGGCCGCCATCGCCTCCTCGGCCAACCAGGCCGTCAAGTGAGTGAGGGGGTCGTCACGTCCCTCGCTGTGCGGCGTCCTCGTCCTGCACTGGGAAAACAAAAGTGTACAAACTACTTTTTATTTGAAAAGGGTCGGGCAAAACTACACTTTTCAGATGTGTACTTACACCCTTACTTCCTTCCTAACGACTTTGGGGGTTTGTTCATACACTACAAACAAATCCAAACCGTCATAACGTACTAACAAATTTCTTCGTAATACGAACGATTTTGTTGGTACGTTATGAAGGTTGAAATTTGTTTGTATTGTATGAACGATTTGTTAGCAAGGAAATAAGAGTGTAGGGTACCTATCACAACAATGTAGTTAGTACACTTCTGTGAAGTGTAGCGCCAACCCCAATACCCAATGAATAGTGAAAGTTTTGAGGCTGACCTTTTGAAGGCTGTAAAGATCGAAGCTGCTTCAGATAATGTCGCACAGCTGATTATTTCTTGCAGGAGAGCCGGTAATGCCTGCTTTATTTGCGTGCATGTTCGGTGCTTGTCAGGCATTTCAGAACGATGCGAATCAGAGCAGCAAGAGGAAATCTCTTGCCGGGCACAGACATAGGGCCGGGTCCTGATGGGGTGGATGTGGATATTGAACATGGGGCCATCGGCTATCCGCTGCGGTATTGGTCCTGTATCGCTGCAGACTGTGCTGCATGTTGCGTCAGAGCAGGGCAGGACTGCGCAGAAAGTCTTCGGACGTGAACTTTGATGTATATATAGAATATATTTCTTTGGGCTGCTAAGTACAAGTCTGAGTGGTGGAAGTCGCCCGGTCCGCAGAACACGAACTGAGTCCGGAATTGAGACTCTAACTGGAGCTGGAGAACGAAGTGAGCTGGAGCTGGAGATAGTGGTCACACCTGCGAATCTTCTCCATCCCAGTGCCCAGTGGAGAGTAGTCTGTTGGACAGTCGGCGCGGCCCTCAGATACTTTGCTCGGTATCTATTTTCCATATCCAGACCCTTTTGGGGCTTTCTCTACAGTGAGAATGCAATATATAGAAGAGAGCAGTCCACTCAGCTCTGCAGTCTGACTTGTGATCAACAAGTGCACTTCCGGCTGGACCAGCACCACAGCTGCCCCGCCCCGCCCCGCCCCGCCCCGCCTTCTCAGCGAGCGGTCCAACCCCATCGGGAGGACATGGCCACCTCGCTTCGCATCGTCCCGCCACCCGGCCTCAGGCCCATTGGACCCTCAATCAGAAAGCTGTCAAAGCGTCCCCCCCCCCCCCCCCCCCCCCCCCCCCCCCCCCACGCCCTCCGTCTCCACCCCCACCATACCAACCCTACCCCATTCTAGCGCACAGCGCACACCACGCCAGTTCCAGAAACCGTATTGAGAGCAGAAAGCCGTTTCGGCTGCAGCGTACGTAGAAACCGTAAATCCACAGGTTTAGATTCATCTGTAACGTAACCAGTGATGCTCCACGTGATTATGCAGACAGTACGCGGCCCTGCACTACATTTTTCCCATAAGGGGTCGTCTATAAATTACGTCAGACAGAATTGGCCGCGTTTTGACCCCCTCCCACCCCCTCGTAAGACGAATAACCTAACCTCACCATTGTTTTGGCATGGGACCGTAAGATATCTGTAGACCCCCTCCCTCCCCTTAGAGCCGTACCTTATTTATGGACAGCACCTAAAGCTGCTCTGCAGACCTACTAATGCAGTAAATATGTTGCTCCTCTTCGTAAAAACTACACAGCTTATTCTAACACTCTCGTGTGGTCTCCGGGACTTCCGCCCACCCATGCAGTGGAGGAATGCTGCAGGCTGGCGGGCTGGAAGCGAGCGGGGAGGAGGGTGGGGGGTGGGGGTGGGGGTGACGGGGTTGAAGTAGTTATTGAAGACCCCTGACGCATGAGACCGCCACATGACACCGCCGCAGTGACGCTCGTGGAAATACCCGCTCATCTCGACCAGGGCGGCGCGGCGGCGCGCTGCTGGGATCGGACACCCCCCCCCCCTCCCCCACACACACACCCTCCCCCACCCCCACACCCCCACCCCCGCTCCGACTCCCATTCCCTCCACCAAGCCCACTCCGTCTCCATCGCGCTCCAACGATGACGTCACTACTTCTCATCTTACTCATGCTGCGCTCAAGCGGCGTATGGGAAGAGAAACGTAGATTTACAAAGATATGCAAGAAGACAAACCTAATTTTCCATGGTAATCAGAGTCCAACAAGAGATCACGACGAACTGCTTCCGATTTTGTAATCGCCCTTTACCACTTCTCTACGCAGCTCAAGTCTTCTTCAACTTAAAGAACTGATGGATAAATTCAAGTTGAAGTCATTCATCTGTCCTAGATGTTCAAGCCAGCTAGACAGTTTGTTTTGAAATAAGTCATGAATTTTGCCTGAACTAATAAGTTGGTTGATCGTCACCCTGCTGGCGGGTCGCCTGCATCCTCTCGGACCGCTCCGGCTCGCTGGGGACGACGACGAGGATGGGGTAGTGACGCTAACTTTCAAGTGCTAATTACTTCGACCTGCGGCCCTCGTCCCCGGAGGGCAGCGGCCCGGAGGGCGAAGTGGGGCGACGAGTGGGAAGGGAGGGAAGGACCTGCTGGAAGGGCTAACTGCCCTGATCCCCTTATTAGAATGCGAACGTCTTTCAAATATGCAACAGATGGGTGGAGCGTGGTATGCTAGGAGCCGGGCCGGGCCGGGCCGGGCAACGACCACCCGGCTAGCTCAATCCAATCTGCGGCACAGAGCAGTGCGGCTGTGGCGAGATCATGGGTAGACTAGTGCAGAGCCTGACCAGGCCTGACGCGGTGCGGCGTGGCATGGCGCGGCCTGGCCTTGCGCGGAGTGGCGAGGCGTGGCGTGGCGGAGGGTCGACTGATACCAGCCGTGACGGGAACAGGACGCACTGGAAAGAGGGCTTGAGAAGAACTGAAAGTACGCATTGCTCCTGGTCAAATACAAGTGAGCAAATCAATACTTTTCACGTGATGTAGGCGCATTTAAGTGCGATGAGAATAATAATGTTGAAGGTATAGGGTACTTATACTTACACTTACGCTATCAGAGATGTCAGATTGCCAACCTAACCTGACCGTTAGGTCGTCAGTCGTGGCGGCACCATGGCGACGCGAGGGCTGCGTGAAGTCTGGAGGGGGTGAGCAGTGATGACTCCCTGCACGGGGTCACGTCTGTCCACGTCGTGATCTCATGGTTCTGTACAGTGCGTGCTCAGCGCTGCAGCGGGGCCCCGTGGCGGCACCCCAAATCTACCCACCCCACACCGCCCCACCCCGTCGCAAGACCGCCAAGGCGGAACACAGCAGCGCTGCGGACGAAATGTATAGTGAAAGGAGGAAACTTGGCAACGCCGCGCTCTACAAGTCTGCGAGGCGGGGGCTGAGAGTTGGAAAGAGGGGGTGGGGAGGGTGCGCTACCCTCCCACCCACCCCTATGCGGCAATAGCGCTGGGCCGCTGTGCGCGCTGTGCTGGCTGTGGCTGGGCCAGGGGTGGACGGGACGGGGCACGGCGTGGCGTGGCGTGGCGTGGCGTGGCGCGGCACTGCTCTGCTCTGCTGCCCTGACCTGGCCGGCCCATCTAGACCACTCTGTGAGCTGGAGCAGGGCTGTGCCGGCTGCCTGTCCTCCCTCCCCCCCTCAACCCCTCGAGTCGCTTTTGTTTATTTCTCTTGATCCTCTCTCGGCTGTATGTCTGAGCCGCCTGCAGCGTAGGCAAGCCCGCCACGCTCCGCCACGCTCCGCCACGCTCCGCCACGCTCCGGGCCAGGCGCGGCCAAGGCGCCTTCTTTCCGCTGCGCTATCTTCCACGATCGGCGTTTGTTTTGCCTGTGATTTTGTTTCAATTAATCATGCAGATTATAGACGATTTCGGTCTACTACGAAACGTTTCGGCACTTGTAATGCTTCGTTGCATGGTAGGCAGCGTGTGTCTATGAAATTTTCATAGTCCTCAAAACTCTAGGGCTTTTCCATTATGTTATGTTATGTTCAGTCATACTAAAAAGGAGTCCAAAACTGCAACGTTTGAAATGTGTTACTGTTTGTTCCGATTAATTTGCCGGCGACCTGCTCGGAATAGGTCAATTGCATTACCCGGCGGGGCACAGCAGGGCAGGGCAGGGCAGGGCAGATCGCCAATACAAATTGCATTGTGGCCTCTCTTCCGCGGGGTAAATGGTTTTGGAAGGTAGTTCTCGTTATGGGAAACTTCCTCTACGTGGGATAGTTTCTTGTAGCCGGGAAACAGAAGCGCTCAGAGTTTCTCGACTAGTTATTTCTGGAGTCACCACAATCCGCTCTCCAGACTCCTTGTTTTGTATTAAGGGAACCTCACAAGGTGACAAACAAACAGCAATACATTTCAAAAGTTGCCGTTTTGGACTCCTTTTTAGTATGACTGACCCTTCGTGCCAACAGGGCGACTTTATTGTAAAGCTCAATTCGGTTCAGTGATTTTCTTTCTCTCTCCCTCTCTCGGGGCGTGGAGGGCGGAGGGGTGCTCGGAAGATCGAGGCGGGTCGATTCGCGGCAGGGAGCAAAATAGCGCAGAGGACTGGGACGGGGACGGCCCTATGAGGGGAGGCAACGTACATTATGAATAGGATTGATTCCAGATTCCGCGTCCGAATGTTCCTCGAGCACGACCGGCTTTAACCACTCCGCTAAGGGCACTTCCACCCCAACCACCCCCTCCCCCTCCTTTTCCTTGTGCCCAATGCTGAGTGCACATACAGCTCCTTGATCCGTTCCAAACGGACCCTGCCCTCTACCTGAAGCCCTCTCAAACTAGTTTTCCTGTTGAGGTTGTCGTTGCTGATTCATGTGCGATTGCCACTGAATGGCACCAGACGCTGTGTGGCTGTGAAGAGGAAGAGCTGACATAACATGACACGGTCTCTTTCTGGCTCCCTGGCGCTCCATGCTATTCGCATCGCTCCCTCTCACTCTGCCGCTCCGCTTCCAGCTCACGGGGACAATACCACTCGCTTGACCAGCTGCAGGGAGTGGAAAGCAACTTGCAATGATGCAAATTCTGGAAAAAAAAAAAAAGCTTACACAACACAAGTTTTGGGATTTAATACTTCTTTGCAGAGGTTCAGGTAACTGATGAACTCCTCGATAGAACCATTCTGCCAAACAACAATAGCATTGGAATTTTTTTTCTTATATTCTTCCTCCTCAAGGAATCTAAGTATAACGAGCTTCCTGCAAAGTAAGACAGCAAAATAATTTCAGAACGGAATCAGATGAAATTTATCAAAATATTTCCAAAAGCTCTGTGACGAACCTCATTGATGTATTTTCCAGTAGCTGTAGCTCAGCCAAAAGAGGACTTAGCTGAAGATGTATTTTCATCAACTCGTAAGTACAATTTCGAGATGTGGGAGATGAAATGTCTTCCACATTAGGTTCTTCAAGAATGTCAGTACTAAGAAGATCCTCTAGTTCCCGTTTCTGCTCATACAGATTGCGAGCTTGCTCCCTGATTCTGTGAATTTTATCACCTAGCTTTGATGGTATGACACCATTGTTCATCTCGTAAAATCTGAAATACAGGCACAAGGACTTGTGAGGGAATATACATTGAGTTGCATTCATAATAAAGAATTTGGCTTACAGCTGAAGACGAGGTTCTAAAAATCGGCTGGGCCAGTCTTCTCCATCACTGTCTTCAGCATCCCAAGGGAACCAGAGATGGTTGTAAAAGAACCTGTCAAGCAACAACTCTACTATTAATGCTGTGAGGGTAAAGGCTTCGATGAGCTACATGCAACTGTAAGTCATGCTAATTACCTTAATTGGTCAATAAAATTTGCAGTATAATCCAAACTCAGAGCAGAATTTTCCTGGTTTTTCGTAGGATATAATTGAGTAAGAGGTACTTCTTGTTTGGCTGGTATAGAAATATCATCTTGTACTCGTTCAACTTCCACAAGAGCAGTAAGCTCTTTAAAGTCAACATTCAAAACCTATTGGAAAACCGGTTTAATATTTGCCATCCTTCAAAGTCCAGTATTCGAAATGCACCTTTAAATCATTTTCACTTACCTTCACAAACACAAATTTGGGAAAAAGAAGATTCAATTCCTCACATATTTGCCGAGATATTTTCCATAATGCTTGCCAGCCGCCAGGTTCGATGAAATTTTGGAGGCTGTATGACCATTCATCGGCTAGTTGAGAGGCTAGCACAGGGGGTTCTCTGGAGCATAGCACATCCTTGAATTCCTCCAGGCGCTGCTGATGGGTTTTATTGAAGAGATATATTGGTTCTGTCATCGCGAAATGTCAAAACTATAGGCGCAAAAAATAAAAAATAAAATCAGAATATCGGGAATTAACGTTACAGATATTTGAAAACAATTTTCAAAGAAGAGGATCATAACATATTAAAAATTAATGGGAGATCGAAAGTCAGAGTCATAAAGAAGTGACGAGGTACAAATGTTAGGTTTGATTTGAAACCTGCCTTGGATCTGTTTCAAGCCTTTCCTACAGAACAGCACAAAACAGCAAACAAAATGACAAATAAATAAAAACAACTACGAATTTAGACACGGATATGACGATTACCGGTTGTTACCGGTACGGTTCACAGCAGCACAAAGATTACAGGCCTAAACTACCCGCCACATTGTTTCAAATCTATCAGGTTCACCAACACTTAAAAAATATATGCATTGGGTGAAACGTTTCCTGAATGGTCATTCAAAGTATTCGTATAATAAGCGTAATTATTGAAGAGAAATGTGAGCATAAGAGTGCAAACACTCTTAATGCTTCCTGGTTTCAATAATATAAAAAGTGTCATTCAATGTCTGTATGTTGCCAATGTCTTGTGCCATGGCCGTGCTCCTTTTTTTTTTTTGTGCCTTTTTATTTTTTACATTTGAACAGACAAGAAACAAGTGCAGGCCCACAACAGCCCGCTTGATGGATGAACAAGACCACGGTGAACAAGACCTTCAGCAGATATCTCATTTGAATATCTGTTTTTCTTGACATGATATTTCTAAGTGACTTTGTTTTTCTTTGCTTCCTTTCCCTATGCTTCTTGATTGAGAATCTCTGAGTCTCTGAAGAGTAAATAACAGGAAAAAATAAACTTGTTTACAAAATTTATTTTCACGTTGAAGTGTACAAATTTAAAAATTACACATGGTTTATCTTACAATCAAGAGCATTCCTGTACCAACAATCTGCTCTTGGCACTTCTATTGGTCAACTTTCCCCAAATTTCACATCTGCTTTGAAGCCACTGTAAAGCAACTAATAAACTCCAGGAGAGCTTTAATAAGGATGAATTTTTACTACTACAAACTACTCCCCAAAATTCAAACAACAGATAAATTTTGAGACCAACAATAATTTTACAGTCCTATTTCAGCTGTCTTAGAAATATAATATCATAGCTAAGAACACAACATCATTAAGAGTTTTGATCTTGTTTCAGATGATAACAGACAAGTTATTTCAAGGTTTTTTTCTTTTCAATGTAATAAAAAAAGCAGTTATGATGGTACACTATGCACAGAAATTTCTAATAATGTGTGATGCCTGTTTCTTTTATAAACCAGATTTGTTTGAATAACAAACACATAACAAAATAATAATAATTAACAAGCAATTAGGAAAATAAAGAGTTGCTAGGTGATATTGGTAGGCATGACCCAATACAGGGGAGCATCCTCATTTGTTGCTATCATAGGCTTTTGTCTGGTCACTTGATAGAGCTGATGACAGCAAATGACAATAATCACTCATGAAGATCACACCATACAGTACAAATTGTACACATACAATAATTAACATCTTTAGGCAGTCTTACACTACGGCCACTTTAAACTGATGCCTTATGTGAACCAACATCCGTACAATTTGGTAACATTCAGGAACTACCTCTTGACTATATCAGTCAAGCAGGCTTTTATGTTTCAAGCGATGTCACGCTTAACAGCGAGATTCCTGACACAGCCTTATCTCGCACACAGCCAAATCTTCTTCTTGCATTAAAACAACTAAAGAGGATGAAAACAAGCCCTTGAAAGCTGGCTAAACAAAGACATTATTTGTTCTGCTTTTCTCAAGGCCAACTTTAATGCTCACATTCGGCTGTGGCACATCAAGGTAACACCACACCGCATCAAATCATGTGGTAAAGTTGACACATTCACTCACTCAATCATTTGGAGAAATAGTACTTGACTGGATAACACTAAAATTATTTTGATGCTAGAGTAATGCAAAACACATGAGTGAAGTTCTTTGAAGAGCATTAACCAGCTGTCAAGAATCAATAAGAAAATTTAGTTTTCAACAGCCACAATAGTTTATCTTAGGATATAATTGAACACACAAAGCAAAACAAGTTAACATTTAACTACAACACTGAACATTTGTGACACAATGATGGAGAAGATGACAGAGAGCCAGAAGCCAAATCAACACACACCTTACAATCTTTCAAATGTTTTTTTGTCTGTTTTTTTTTTTTTTCACAAGGGAGGG
>CABIKL010002879.1:0-11834 GCA_902196195.1 Aptinothrips rufus | reverse complement strand
AGTGACATGGAGCCGCCATTAGCATGAACGAAGGGAGGGCGGGGAGGAGAAGGGCGGGGCGGGGCGGGGAGCGGGGCTGCAATCTCTTAGGGCTATCGTGACGGATGAAGGTGTACAAGTTCTCCCCTGCTGGGCAGGGAAGGGCGGGGGGCTGCCCCTTTTCTACGCCCCACCCCCTCCCCCCTCCCCTCACCCGGAGCCGCTTCGCTCCATATTGTCTCCGTGTTATCTACGACGGCGCGCGGGAGTCTGCAAACGAGCTACGGCTGCGAGGACCGGGTAGCGCTATCTCTTGTATTTCCAGAGTGGCCATGTCTCGCTGGTAAATCTCGAAAACCCGGAAAACACCTAGAATGTGAGGGTGTCTGGAAAAACTTATAAACGACTGAAAATCTCCTTAAACCGGAAAATCTTAAAAATTGCTCTGAAAAGCTAAGAAAAGCACAACAGTTTCCCTTTTGAAATCCCGTATGCCACCCTGCTTTCTATATATTTGTAAAGTTACTTCGAAATTGCGCCACTTGATTACATCATCAGATATCAGACGAGATGTATTCCATCTGGAGCACCCGCCCGGCTGAGAAGCTCTCTGGGACCAGGAGACGTGGGGCTCAGTTTCCGTCTCAGCTGAAGCCAGTTGGAAGTGAGCGAGTGCCTCGGCGATGGTCCCTCTGGTCCGGTCAGCTTAGCTGGCAATCCTATCCTTGGCTGGCTGGCTGGCGGGCTGGCGGGGAGGAAGGCATAAAGCCCCCTGCTAATCAAAAGGCCGTAAACGGAAACAGTGGGGTCCCCGTCCCGTCCCGCTGGGCAGAGCCGGGTGGAGCCGGTCCGTCGTGGTGTCCCCTGCTGCCGTTCCCCCGCCTCCCGTCCACCCTCCCCTCCCCTCCCCTCCCCCCCCCCCCCCCCCCCCCCCCCCCCCGCCTCCCGTCCCCCCCCCCCTCCCCTCCCCTCCCCTCCCCTCCCCTCCCCTCCCGGCCAGGGGACTCCATATTGCACGGCACACGTGCTGCCAACAAAATAAGACTTGAGGCTTTAGGACCTCCGAGTCGTCCCCAGGGGAGCGATAAGGTGCATGTATGACCGCGGCGTGGGGGAGGGGGTCGGGGGTGGGGGGTTCTTGATGAGCGCGTCCGAGCTGTCGGGACCGCGCTCTGAAATACATCATTTCAGTTAAAACTGAGCTATATGCGCTCGAATCGCGCAAGAAGTTTTCTTTCATTCCGCTCAATGCTTGCGGTGCGACGGATTACGAGGCAACAGATTTAGCTCCCTGTACTTGTGAGGTAACAGCCATGTGTTCTTCTTGTCGTTTGGTGGGCACGCGGGCAAAGTTTCGGGAAAACTGCCTTTCGCAGATCGTTGCGGAGATAAGTAGGTACTCTGGGCGGGAGAGAGCGAGAGAGCTAATTTTATTTTATCGCGTAGTGAATGGCTCACTCCCCCGCCCTGCAGAGACGCTGATAAGATCAGATCGTTGCAGTCCTCGAGCAGGAATCGTCTGCTAAATGTGCTCACGGCCCCGGCATTACTACTTGCCGTCTGTTGGCTGTCCCGGGTGTGTCCTCTTCCCCTCCCTTATTTTGATAATTTCGAACTTCGCGGCAGCCGCGATTGAACCCACCGCAAAATCTGAGACGGATTCTAAGACCGCAGACGGGGCTGTTTTAATTTTAACTTTGATTTTGAGTTTCGCGCGCAGTGTTAGTTGTTGGCGGCCCTGTCCTCGTGCCGCGCCCGCTCTCCAGCCTGCGCTGCTCCTTCCGGCCCCGACACTGCTGGCGGCGGAGTGCTGTGTCCATTTCCGCTTTACGAATGTTGTCTTGCCCTGTCCTCGGCTTCCGCTTTGAGAGGGTCGCCCGTCCCCCCGCCCCAGTCTCGCTCTACTCTGCTCGCCTCCGGCCGGCCCGACCTCGTAGGTTGTGTCTCCCGAACACACTAAACGTATTTGCACATTTTTGTGCGAGAATTTTTACAAAGTTAAACCACGCACGATTTTTGTGCGTATTGTACGCACACTTTTGTGCACGTTTTGCGTACAACAAGCAAAAACCATACGCGTGGAACGCATAAAATCTTTCTTTTCAAGGGTTAAGTTTACCTTGGTACAAATTGCTCTCACAAAACTGTACAAAATACACTTATTGTGAATCTTATACTTGTTTGGTCTTTGGTAGTCACCTGCTCGTAGTGATGCCTACTTCAATAGTGGTCTTTAAATTTCATTATTTCTGAATTATTTGAGATTGTTTTTTGAAACGCAGGGCAGAATATACGATGATGTCAATCGTAACCTTATCTTGTGTTGCTGTGGTGCTCGGTGCAGCGCGGAGCTTCCCTCCTGCTCTCACGCACATCCATTTATCTCTTAGAAACGCAAGTTTCTCCCCCATGCTTCCCTGATTCTCCAGAAAGTAGCGTGTATTCGTTTTGTCCCGTTTGTACTTGCCACCCCAGTCGAGCCGCGAGCGAGGCGAGTGACCGGAAGTGACCGCCACCCCTCCCCCCTCCCCCTCTCTCGGCCGGGGGCCTGCTGTCATCGCTAGATAATGGCCTCCTTCTTTTCCACGTGCTGGGCTGGCCGCAGGCTGGCCCCACACTACAAAAAAATTCGTACGATCGTGAAAAAAAAATATTGTGAAAATATTTTCCAACACAGCCGTCTGTCTCGTCCAGAAGGGCTGGAGGGGGTGCCGCCCGATACCAGGTGGCCGAGCACATGGCAGACCTCCCCAGTGAGAGACTTCATCGTCGAGACCGAAATGATATCGTTTTTCATATCGAAACCGGCGCCATAATGGTTCTAACAGCGACAGGTTTTTGACATACGACACTGGAATGGAGCTAATCGACATCGAATGTAGAAAAAACAGCGCTTTCAGAACTTTTTGGGGTCAATTTCGACATTAAAAGCGACGCTGAAATTTCTCACCATGGGTCTAGTCTCTCTGCCAGCCACGCCCCGTTGGGGTTGAATACTAGCACTAGGGACAGCTATATCTATATCGCTGAGCTAGAGGCCAGGGGGCCGGACGAGGAGCAGTCCTCCCCTAACTCCCCTCTGCACCTCGCCACGCCACGCCACACCACGCCACGCCACGACGCCAAGCCACGCCACGCCCCACCTTGCCCGATCCGTCTGAGGACAGTAAGTTAGGGCACTGGGACCACGCCCTGGCCATGCTTCAGCAGGGACCTGTACGTCAAGCGCAGTGGCCCCCTCCCGCGGCCCCCCCCCCCCCCCCCCTTCCTAGTCCGTCCCTTCCATTCCCTCTCGTAGAATAACGGCCATGAAACATGCATTTCGTCCCCTCAGTGGTAAATATCTTCGAGTAGTTTGCACCGACACCTACCGGTATAACGATAATATCAGGGGGGTTTGCTTTCGCTCGAGGAATGAAAGCTTACTTCTGTTGAGGAGTTAAACGTAAAAGCATGCTTGCTTTTGAAAAGTGTAGACACTGCATAAGTTTGCTTCCCACTCGGGCGCTCTGTGACCGAGTTGAGTTGGCTGAGTGTGGATTCGAGGGCCCCCCAGCGCAGCGTTGCGTTGCGAATAGCGCGCGCGGCTTCGCGTCTTGAGCGGTAGAGTGCGCTTTATTCACAGTGACAGGTCATTATGTTTTCATGGGTAACCGCAGCACTTTGCGCCCTCGCTTATCCCTCCTGCCCTCCTCGGCTGCAGCGGCCCTTTGATGGCGAGGTTCTATTAATTACGTGACGTTGTGTTTCAAGAGAGCGCCCCCCCCCCCCCCCTCCCTTTCCCCGTCTCTTTAACACACTCTGCTGTGCGGCTTGATGAGCCAGCCACGAGTCCGTAGTTCCGCACTGCGTCACCGCCGTCGCGTTGTTAGCGCTCGGAGAGCAGAGGAGAGTCCATTACATTGGACGCGAATAGCAAAGGCTCCGCGCATATCTTCCAAATCTTCCACGCCGGAAAACCGAAACCATGGTTCTGAAGCAATCCGACGCGAGAACCAAAAATACAAATAAATTTGTGGAGGTCATTTTGAGACCTGTTGCAAATTAATGAGGGAGCTACGAAACGCGCTTTGGAGTAGGTCTCAAAATGACCTGCACAAATAATTTTTTTCGTCCCCACGGAGCAGGGAGCAGATTGGCTGCAACAGCTACGCCAGTTATTGCAGAATATGGACAGCCAAGATTTCTAGCACCCATAACTAAGATTAAGAGCTAGGGCTTTGACTGCTTTAGCTAACGAGTTTGGCTGCCATAGCTACATCTTAGATAAAGCTCTTAAAATCCTCAGCTCATTATCTGTAGTAGCCCTAGCTGCTGCAGCTGATCTGTTCCCGCTCCGTGCTCGCTTTCTGTGTCGTGTTCTTCAGAATCTGAGTTCAGTTTTTCTGAGCTCACTTTGACATCGTCGAAGTCGGGAGGAACTGCGTCTGCAATATTCCTCTGTCGGTGGAGTGGGACCAAACCGAATCCCCGGCGGTCTATCTATCGCGTGCAGACCAGGCATCGAGCAAGCGGGCGAGCAGGCCAGTCCGCCAAGCCCTGCGCGGCCCGCAGCTGTATTGATCGCTGGATATCCAACGACAGGGGACTGCTTAATCAATCAGGTGCTGCGCGGGGAGAGGCTTTTATTTCGCCTCGCCTCGACTCGACTCGACGTGCTTCTGGTGGGCGGATCGAGCGGCAAACCGAAAGGGGGACTCCAGAGAGGCTGCCGCAGGAGAGAGCTCGCAGCATCGCGTAGTCACGTGACTCGGTTGTCATCTATCACCGACGCGAATCGAACGAGCGGTATTTCACCGTCCACTTTAATTTTCAAACCGTAAAATTACTTTTGGGACATGTCTTGTGACGCAGACCACAGTCGTCAGTTTTGCGGAGTAGTTTGAGGAAATGATTCGGTTCCGAGAGCGGATGCCGCACAATTCCATCTAAATTGACCGAAGAGTCTGGTCAATTTTCGAAGATTTCCTCACATCGCCTTATCTGTCAGTCATGCTTCCACCATATTTTGCTTCCTTTGACAGAACGTACACAACGTCCGATTAAAACTGAAAACCGATTTGAAGTTACGTGTGTTTACAGTGAGTCTCCTTTCTGTTTCAGGTTGGTACGCGTGGACAACGGAGGTCCCTGTTCTGGTCGCGGGGCTCAGCGGCTCCAGCAGGTAGCGAGTCTGTCGGCGACGACCCGGCCGCGCGGTCTCGCCCCGCCCCACCACGCCCCACCCCGCCCCACCCCGCCCCACCCCGCCCCACCCACGCCCCACCTAGCCGCGGTCTGAGCCTGAGCAATACGCGCGGGATTACATGAGCACGGACATGTCGCCGATGTGGATATAATTTAGGTTCCCCGGGCGGGGCGTGGGGTAAGGGGTTGGACGGGGGGCAACAGAGGCAGATAGGGGAGGAGAGGATCTCTCATAACTCAATATTACAGAATACTGGACCCATAAGCCCCTCGACTGACAACTACAGAATTGGAGCCCGCCCCAGTGGCCGTCTCCTATAGGGAAAGCGTTCCGTGGAGGGAGGGGTGGGGTGGGGTAGGAGGGAGGGAGCCTCTACTCTGCAGCAGCATCGTGCGTTCCTATTCAAGCAGGGAGAGAGGGGGTGGGGGCGGCGGCGGGTGAAGGAAAAGGTCGGCGGGGCTGTTGAAAGCGCGTCGTGCGCGCTGTATGTGATGTCATTCGCATCCATTGCCCCTCCCCTCCCATCCCCTCCCCTCCCCAGCTGCGAGACGACGGGGGGATAGCGAATTTCACGTTCGCGGAGTTTCCTTTTCATCGCATGAGTGTGTTTGACTCCTGTCAGGACGGGACAGCCCGCCTCCCGCCCCCCCCCCCCCCCCCGCCCCGCCCCGCCCCGCCCCGCCGGCCTTCCGCCCCATTCGCGCCGCGTGTTCTCACGAAATCACCGCGAGTTACGGTGTGTGTGTGTGCGTGAACCCGCGACTAGCCTGCGAGCGCTGCCTCCCGACCCTCGCCCCTCCAGCCCCCCTCCCGTCAGTGGTAGTCAGTCAGATAACAACTGGAAACATATGACCAGATTCAAATATTAAACTGAAACGGTTTAGACATCAACTTACAAAAGATCCGTGTGGTTGTTTTTACTTGGTATAGTTCTTAGCGTTCCACATCATTGACTATTTTTTCGTCTTTCTCTTTTTCTTCTCGCTCTTCTGTGATTGCTACAGATAGCAGCAGTTTACGCGGCATTTCTGGATTCAACCCCCTCTCCGTGCCGCTTGTCAGAATCCCTTGTCCTGCCTTGCGTCCCAAATCTCTAGTGCTCCCGGGGCGGGGCGGGGCGAGGCGGGGCGGGGCGGGGCGTGGCGGGGCGCGGCCCAGAGCCACCCGTCGAAGCCTTCGCTCTCCACTTCATATCACGTTTCATTTGGCTTCTCTCGCGCGTTGCGGCCCTGTCCCGCCAGCAGGGGGGTGCTGCGGTTGGGCGGGCGAGGCAAGGGAAAGTGATGTGTGAAATTTCTCCTGCCGTGCCAACTTTCTCTCCCCCTCCCCTCAACATCAAGGGTCTGCCAGCCTGTCCCTGAGCACTGCGCACGCACTGAAAGTCCCTCCTCCAAGATAAACCAGAACCTGAACGATAGATTTTGTCTGAAATCATAGGTTGTATTTAAAGATAAAAATTATGTTTTGAAATAGACACCCCCTGCTCCACCTCCATGCGGCAGGCCTGCTCGTGGTACGCACTTAAAAAGCGCCGCATAGCAATATGTATTCTGACTGACCTTCGTTAATAGACCTTAGTAGAGTGGCTGCCATGACTATCCCTAATGTCTCTCTGGATGACGAGGATATATATAATGTCTGACACTTTATGGATTAGAACTTTATCCTAAAATCTATCAGTTTGAGGTTTGCAGAAAAGCCAAGAAAATATGTCCCTCCCACCAGACCGGCCACTGACTTGTAGTCCTCGAGTTGTCGTTCTGTGTTGGTGGCATGCGAGCTGTCGTTGTATCCAGTGAAGGTCGGGGCTGCAGCAAGTCTTGCCAGACGGCTAGATGCTGGATGCTGGATGCCGCGATCACTCCGAGACTCACTGAGAAAGTGACGAGGGCGCAGAGCACTGGCAGTAAACTAGACGTACGCAGCTAGGCCTGGCGCCTGATGTGATAGCTCGCCTGATGGGCTGCTGCCAGAGTAGCTGGGCTGGAGCTGGAGCTGGAGCTGGAGCTGGGGGGCGCTGTCGTAGACCCGGATCATGTTGGTCAATCGACAGAGCCAAGGCCAGACGCTACGCTACTCCAGCGCCCTTGAGATTGATTAAATTCTGCTGCGCACGCGTGAAAACAAGAACAGCTCGTGGGCGCTAGACCTCCGCGCCGCCGCCGGCATGGTTTTAACGATTGGACTTCCAATGCGTAACCTCAAACATCGTCCTGTACTCAGCACTTTGTCTAGTTTCCACTCGTTTCTTTCTGTAAGCCGGTTCAGACCGTGCTGTCAGAGGACTCTCTCAGAGCAGAGGAGACACGATGCAATGCACCTTTATATCACGTGGGACGACTTCCTTCTCTTTTAAAGTCTCCTCTTTTGCCAGTGTAGTGGTGCGTGGTGTGAGGCGTGGAGGCCCAGTGTGGGCGCTGCGGTGCTGGGTGGCGTGGCGTGGCGTGGCGTGGCGTGGCGTGGCGTTGGCGCGGCGCGGCGCGGCGCGGCGGGGAGCGACAGGGTGGAGCAGGCACATTGGCGCCCCGGCGCCGGCCGCATGAAAACCAACTCATGAAATATACGCCCAGGTTACGCATGGCACACGCATAAATCTGTTCGCTGCGGGGGGTCCACGCCCGTCCCTACCCCCTCCCTTCCCCTCCCCTCCAGCATCCGCTCACGCTAGTGGCACTGGCACTCGCGTATCCCGCGCCGCCCCCGCGCTTGGCTCGCTCTGTCTTTATCTCGAGCCGCCCCTCGCTGCCTGCCGTGCGTATCACTTTCACCCCGAGGGTGGAGCGGGGGCGGGGGCGGGGGCGGGGGCGGGGCGCCCCGTGCGCACACATTACGCATCATTCAGCCCACGTATTCACTCTCACGTATTCCGTGTGATAGCGGGTTGGGGTCCTTTACAAATGAGCTGATTTGGCCCCCGCACGGGGCTGAAGATTTGTTTCTGGCGCGCCGCGCTGCCCCCAGCGTCGTGAACGTGGAGGGGGGTCGGGGTCAGGGGAAAGGGGGGCCTCTATTTCACTTCTCGCTTTCTATTTGGAAGGCGAGAAGATTGTCGGACGGGGAGGGAGAGGGAGAGGGAGAGGGAGAGGGGTCCGCTGGCAGGCCTGCGGATTTAGCGCATGGAAATTTCATAGACATGTCCCATTCAACCTTTTCAGTCGGCCTGGAAAACCACGCGGGTGGATCATGCATAAAGAAAGAAGTGGTAGCCCCGCCACGCCACGCCCCGCCCCGCCACGCCTCGCCACGCCACGCCACGTGACAACAATGACAAATGGAGCTCACACCCGTCCTGCGCCGCCGCGTCGCCTGCTGGTTATACCAGCAGCAGGCCGAGGAATCAATTTGAATTTCAATCGACTCTCCGTCTCTCTCTATGGGTGGCCCAGCGGACTACGCTTGCCGTGCGCCGCTCCACTAGCGGCTTAGAGTAGACGCGAGATGGATTAGACTCCCCTGCTCACGGGATCCACTGTCATCTTTCTTTACACTTGTATATCATGACTGTTGCCATTGTAGGCGTACTATCACTGTGAAAAAAATTCTCGTAATTTTGTGACAAAGCACTGGAAAATTTCTTTCCAAAGCACAGTTGTAAATATACGACAAATTGTTGTAAAATTTTAAAATATTGAATAATATTTTTGAGTTTGTAAAGCATAACTTTAGAGTCTTTAGAGTCGTAAGCACCGAAAAATCATTTTTTCTAAAATTTCTTTAAATTTGCGAAACGTTTTTACGATGTTTGTTGCTTCTGACCGCACTTCTAATGCGAATTTCTGCTTCTGTTGCAGGTTTGTTGCATGAGAGCCACGTTTTTGGACTGATGACTTCTGCTCGCTTCTGCTTCTACTGGAGATCGAAGACTTTCTTTTGCTGGGTTCGCACCCTCTCTGCTGCTGCGTTTACCAAATTATCCCTGCGCCGGGTTCCCCAAGCGGGCTCGCCAGCCACGCTTCGATTTCTTTCTTGTCCGCCGCCGAAATGGCCTTTGGTGCGGGCGGACGGGCGACAAGCGAGCGAGCGGGGCCTCTCCCCAGCCCCGACCCGCCCCGACCCGCTCGGAATCCTTCTTCATCTAAGTCTGTTCCGTCTGGGTGGTCGCTGGGACAGGACAGGGAGGAACAGGGCTGGGCTGGGCTGGATCGCGTTTTAGAATCAATTTGTTAGGGAGCGGCAATGGATGGGGAAAGAGAGAGAAAGAGCGAGGAGCGGCGCGGAAAAAGAGCGAGAGAGACGAGAATCTTTCTGATCGGCAGGCGCTAATAGAGAGGCAAGCCTGCCGGCCTGCCGCCGCGTCCGGAGGGGGGCGCCCCGCGCCGCGCAGCCCCCGCGAGGAGGGAAACTTTTCATTCCGACGATAAAATATTAACGCTCTGCTCTGCTCTGAGCTGAGCTGAGCTCGACTCGAGCCATGTAAAGGAACGCTCTGGGCGGCTAATAGACAGCCTGGGCCTCCTGCCACCTGGCCGGGCCGGGGTAGCGCCGTGGAGGTAGGCACCCCGTCACGCTCAGCCGTCATTAAGTTGCCCAGCGCGCAGGGCCGCCCCGCGGCGTGCCTCTGGGCCCGGGCCAATGTTCGACCCTCCTGGCCTGGTACTGCTGCTTCAGGTTTTTATGTTTTTCGTCGCTTGCTGTGTGAATGACTTTTTCCTAATTCCAGGGTGAAAGCGTAAATTTTTGAGGCATTTTATATATTTGGGAGGGAAAGAATGTCACGTCGTCGTCGTCAGCCGCGCAGTTAAAACCTTTCACAAAGGATTTTAAGCATACTTAATTACAAAGAAAGCATTTTCCATGTTATACGAAGAAAATTCTTTGTTATACGAAGAAAATCCTTTGTTATACGAAGAAAATCCTATGTTATTACCAAGGAAGTTCTTCGTAAGCGTGCTTAGAGTCCTTCGTAATTCGAAGAAAATTCTTCGTGAGACGAGGCAATCCTACGTAATGCTCTAGTAGTGCGATGGAGATGGATTTTGGGTTGTTCGGTGATGACTCTTGTGTCCAAAGATCGGCAAATCAATTGCTCCGATTGTCTGGCCTCCTGTTATCGCCGAGCGTCGATGAATTTGGATGGTCTCGGAGCGATGGCAAGCACCCCACCACACCCCACCGCACCCCACCACACCCCACCCCACCCCACCCCACCCCACCCCACCCCACCTCATCCAGACCCACCTGGCAGGCAGCAGTGCACAAAATGAGGCTGGCGACGACCCTCATCCAGCCCCTTGGCGTGGCCTTGGAGGTCCCCGAGGACTCGACGCAGCACCGCGCTCCGTCCCGACCCCGCCAGTCTGCCCCTGCCCCCCGACCCCCTCCGGGGCCCCGGGGCGTTCCCGCCGCATCTCCAAGCGTTTCGTCAGGCGCCTCACGTCCCGACCCCCCGAGGGGGCTCAGGCGCAGCCAGCCCGCCCTGCCGACCATCCGGGGCTTGGAGCGGCGGGGAGGTGCGGGGCGACGCGCTATCTGGCCGCTCAGCAGGGCGTCTATCACTAGCTCAGTCAGCTGACCTGACCGGCTGACCTGGCCAGGTGGCTTCACAGAAGCTCCCGGACAGATGGAGTTGCGCTGTAAATAAAAACTGGACGGACATTTCCTACCTCATTTTGACCTTACTTATACCCCTATGTAGGGACATCAAAGCTACTCGTACAATTTTCTTACAAATGTTTTTTGTGAGCTTACCGATCTAGATATTGGCAAATTTCTCTAGTATAGAGTGGTCTTTTACCATTTACCGTTCCATGTGGTTAAAATACCCTCAAAAATTATAACATTGTGCTCAACGAGGTCCGC
Source organism: Aptinothrips rufus (assembly GCA_902196195.1). Lineage (NCBI taxonomy): Eukaryota > Metazoa > Arthropoda > Insecta > Thysanoptera > Thripidae > Aptinothrips > Aptinothrips rufus. The sequence goes on along the minus strand of CABIKL010002879.1, from coordinate 868 downwards.
CTGTTCGCCGCTGGACCCGCCGGCCGATCAGAAGTCGGGATCAACGCGTCTTGGCAAGTTTAACCCAACCGCTCGTGACTTTGACGCGATCCTGTGAAGACGGCGACCCTCTGAGATGAGATATCTGATGAAGGCGTGGCGTGGCGTGGCGTGGCGTGGCGTGGCGTGGCGTGGCGTCGCGTCGCGCCCCTCGACTGCCTTTTCATTTCATGCGCGCGTTGAGTTCTGCTTCCCTCCCCTCTCCCTCTCCCCTCCCGCTCGCAGAGTGAGCACAATTCTCATTCATCTGCATTCTAACAAATTCTGGCACCGAACCGCACTTCGCGTCGCCTCGTCTCACCTCACTTCATCTCTAAGTATCGCCTGAGCAATTTCTTGAAATATTGTATTGCATCTAAAAAAATTTACTCCAAGCAAGACAATTTTTGCATCCCAATAAGAGACAAAAGTTGCAATTTTTAGAAAAACTGCATTGAATCAAGAAATCATTTCTTTGGGTGGAGTATAGTGACGGTCTGGTCTCATGGAAACCTTGCTATAAGATACATGTTAGTAAGAGAAGCCTCGATGCACAGAGATAAAAGCTGTAGCCGGAGTTTATAATGGCGGCGACGGGCTCCCCGCATTGCGAGTGAACCCGCACTGATTGTGGTGGGGTCGGCTCGCCAGGCCTGCTGGCTGCTGGCTTGTACTTGTAGCCGCCGTGTTGCAATGAGCGCCGCATTAAGGGCGCCCTCCCCCGTACAGTCACATCTAAAATTCCTTGATCAAATAGCAAAGAAACCGTCGGCAAGCCCCCTCATCCTCATCTGCATGCCGCGTGGCTGTTTGCACTCCAGCCCTTTCATTCCCCCGGCGACTCGCCCCT
>CABIKL010002878.1:0-11834 GCA_902196195.1 Aptinothrips rufus | reverse complement strand
CCGGCTGGGGTCAAGAGCCGCCCGATGACTCCTGCCCTGCCCTGCCCTGCCCGGTCGCTCCCACGCATGCTGAATGTTTGCCAACAATGTGAGGATGTCAGGCAACAAGGGAGCCTGCGCTACCCCGGCCATTGTTTCTGCTCCGTTGTGCGAGGTGGCCGGGGGCGGGCGGGGCGCGCGGGGGTGGCTGGCGAGCTGGCATGAAATACGCGCGACGAATTGACGCGGTCGACGGACCGTAGTATACTACACGCAAAATGAAGCGGGGCGGGGCGGGGCGGGGCGGGGCGGGGTGGGCGACGCGAGGAGAGTCACGGGTTTCTCTTCCGCGGTCGATGACCGCGACCGCGTCGCGCGGCGGGGCGGGGCCGCGCCCTGAAGGGCCCTGAAGGGCGGGGGTGGGCGGGGGTGGAGAGTCCAGCGCTACCCTACGTCACGTACCCCTGATACTTGCTGGACTCCGATAACGCTTGACACACCACTTCAGGATACAGCATCCACTTTTGTAGACATCAAATATATCATTTAGGATCATTTAGGAATATTTAAGAAAAAATGGTGAAATGTATTACAAAATATTCTGAATTTGGCCAATGTTAGGGAAAGTTGTCCTCCAATTTCGTTGAGGGGATTGGGGAGGAAGGGTTTAAAGGGGAAAGGGAAGAAAAGTCACCACAGTGTTCACGTTGTACCCTGGCTTATGTAGATCGTTGATATTTGATTGGCTTGGTGCGGGGCCGCCACTGGCGACTGATACAGAGCCGGAGTAGGGCAAAGGGCGCTGGACAGCGTGGCGTGGCGTGGCGTGGCGTGGCGTGCCTCCGGGCCGCGCCTAACCGGGCCGTAACTCAACGGTACAGTTTGGCGGGGCGGGGCGGGGCGGGGCGGGGTGACAGCCGGTTGGGTTCGGGAGGGTTGCGCGCAAGGAGACTAGAGACTGTTGAGATGTATGACCTGGTATGACCCTGACGAGGCGAGCCCAGCCCGGACTGAAGGGTCAGCCCGCCCCGCCCCGGCCCGCCCCGCCCCGCCCAGCGATCCGCAGCGGTACCGTAATACCAGGCTGCGAGCTAGCTGTCAATAGGCGTGCCTAGACGGAGACAATGGAGGAGCCGGGCTGGGCTGGACATAGCAGAACAGCGGCGACGGCCAACGAGCTCGCAACGAGCGGCACGGATTGGATTGGCGAGTCCGCTCCTCATGCTGCAAGGAGTCGCATGCAGTGATGTGCCACCTCACATAAGTCGGTGACTACTCTCCATGAGAACGCGGATAGGGGAGGAGGGCCTTATTCGACGCGTCCCGTCAGAAAAACGCCAACATAGACCGATCTGAACAGAATACGTGGACAAGGACCTGCCCTCGGACTGACCTGCTCAGTGACACGGGGAATGGACGCACCCAACATATTTTGACGAATTTGCCAAAATTTTTCCAATAAATTTAGATTATTAACAAGCATTTAGGCAAAGTTCGGAGAGCATGTCAAAAAATACTCGTTAGGTACTTTTTTCCTTCGTGTAAACTGAAAGATACGACTTTGCTCATGAGTTCTCTTCAGGTCGGTCGATTCTAGCGGTCACTTAGGGCAGATAGGCCTTTGCTGACCAGACACGTCGTATTGCATCCTCCTTTGCAATAGGGGGGCGGGGCGGGGGTAGATGCGCGCGTTTTCCTGGTTGTCTCTTCGGCAAAATGTACAGTGGTTGCCGTGCTGCCGCCCTCATCGTGTGTGTTCTGGACTCTGCGCCGGGTTTTCACGGTGACAAAAGCTTCGTTTGTTCCTAACTTTGCGTCGCTCGACCTGTACCGTACCGTATACTGCGATCGTGTCAGCAGCGTGGGACGGGATGGCGTGGAAATCGAATTTCGCTTCCTGGTCGCACCCTCCCCCCACCACGTCCCCTTTCCGCTATTGTCTTTGAGTTGGCCAGGAGCATTGTTGACAAACAAGTGGTTGGGTTGCTGTCATTGAGTAGAGACACATTATAAATTGCTGTTTTGGGGACTATGACTCGGCTATATGCAAGTCCGTCAGTCTGATGTTGTTTGTCGACTTAGTTCGGGCGGCATCTTAATTTGCGTCATGTTGTCGCACATGAGCGCCCACCCACCCATTACCATCCCTTGATCTCTGAGCTGGTTGTTTCCCCTGCGACTCGACTCGCTACTCGCAAACAGAGATAGCGGCGAAGGGTGCCTCTTGGTGGTGCTTGGCGTCGCCTGACGAGCTGCGCACTGCACTTTGGCCTGCCCGGGGATGTGCTGGACTGGCCCGGAGTCTCTAGCGCGTGGTGTAGCGCCAGTTAGATCCTTTCGACTACAATGTTCCTCAGTCAAGAAAAAACAATTTAAAAAATGACGTAATATTTTCAAATACATTCAATGATTCAAAAAATATTTCGGCAAATCAGCCTAATTTTTCGCAAATTTCCGAAATATTTTTAATTATTTTTTTTTTCCTGAAACATTTCTCCGACTGGGCGTTCAAGGAGATTCCACAGACCTTGTGAGTTTGAGCTGATTCCTAACCCTGTTCTTTCCTGCTGTTCCAGGTGCCATGTTGACGGAGTACGAGCAGTACGTGCTGAGCGACGCGGGCAGCCTGGGGTCCTCCAGCATGGACGGCGCGGTGTGCAGCGGCAGCAGCAGCAGCACGAGCAGCGGCCAGGACTACATGTACCGCGACGCGGGGCTGGGCGCCGGGCTGGGCGCCGGGCTGGGCTACATGTCGGACTGCCGCTGGCCGTACAGCGTGGGCGGCGCGGTCCAGGACCACCACGCCGAGGACTCGTACACCCTTACCGTGCTCAGCGACGGCAGCCCGGCTGGCAGCCAGGCGGGAAGCCAGGCAGGCAGCCACGAGGACGGGCACCGCAGCGACCCGCCACCCTACCAGCCCTGGGGCGCGGAGCCCTGGCAGCAGCACGGCCCGGGCCACGTCCTCCAGGACCAGGACGTGGACGTGGACGCCGTGTCGGGGAGTGACGGCAGCAGCCCAGACCGCCGCTGTGTCCGCAGTCTGCTGCACGTGGCGCTGCACAAGGGCGGCTCCTTCGCGCAGCAGTTCACCAGCTGCGGCGTGCCCCCGTTACCACAGCCCGCGCCCGCCTCCCCCGCCTGCTACCCCGTCAAGCAGGAGCCCGGCACCGGCTGCTACCCCACCAGGCAGGACCCCGCCTCGAGTTGCTACCCCACCCGGCAGGACCCCGCCTCGAGTTGCTACCCCACCCGGCAGGACCCCGCTTCTAGTTGCTACCCCACCAGGCAGGACTTTGTCTCCAGCTTTTACGCCGTGAAGCAGGAGCCGGGCGTGTTCGTGTCGAGCACGTCGGTGAGCCCCTCGCCGCGGCCCGTCACCCCGGCCGACTCCCTGCGCAGCTGCTACTCCCCCGCCTACTCGTCGCTGTCCCTGCTGCCGCAGCTGCCCCAGCTGCCGCAGCTCGCGCACCTGCAGCCGCCGCACAGCTCCGATTACGCGGTGGTGTCCAGCAGTCTGCAGCCGGCCTACTCGCCCGCGCCGCCGCCGAGCTATAGCGCCTTCAGGACGCCCTACCCCACGCCGTCGCCGGACCCCTGCTACCCCGCGTCGCTGCCCAGTGGGCTGCCCAGCGGGCTGGTGCCGCTGCCCGTGCAGATGTTCGGCTCCACGGCCTCGACGTCCAGCACGCCGCCCCCCACCCCCACCTCCCGGGCCAACAAGCGGCGGCGCAGCAGGGCGGCCCAGGGCCAGGGTGGAGCCCCTCGAGCCGCCCCCGCCCGAAAGAGGGAGCGCTCCGAACGTCAGCTGCACCCCTGCACGCTGTGCGAGAAGCGCTTCAAGGACAACTACTCCGTGAACGTGCACATGAGGACGCACACCGGCGAGAAGCCCTTCCCCTGCATCGTGTGCGGCAAGATGTTCCGGCAGAAGGCGCACCTCGCCAAGCACCGCAGCACCCACCAGGTCGCCGAGTACATGGCCGCCTCCGCGCAGCTCAGCAACGGCGTGCCTCAGCCGCAGCCCCAGGATGACATCGGCGTTGACGGCAACTCAAACAGCCTGCCGATGTGGCCAGGGAGCAAGTGCAAGGCCCGCAACGTGTGGACCCCCAGCATCCTCTGCTCCCCCCACCCCGCCCCCTCCCCGCCCTCCGCCCTCAGTCACTAGCCAGTGTAGAACTAAATATGATCTCTAGGCGCGGCAGGTCGTGTGCTTTGGAATTCAAAGTTTGCATTGTTCAATCCCCTGTCTACTCGTCTCGACTGATTTTTACTCTTAGAAGATTGTGTTCAGTATTTGTTGCTTCCCACGACGGAATCATGCTCAATTTAGTAAGTAAGTGAATGCAATAATGATATTTTTGACACGCCTATGAGCGTTGAACTGTACATAATGGATTTCAAAGTCCGAAATTAAGAGTAGTAAATGACTTTGTTCTCAATCTTACCTTGACTGTGATTCTGTAAATAATATATGCCTTTTTAGTGCTCTGAGTATATGAAATAATATTGTTGATATTTTATGTAAATAATAGTTAATGTAGTGCTGTTTTCTTGGCAGAAAATCAGACGTTAACGAATTTTGGAGTTATGCTGCATTTAAAAAATATATATAATAGAAGTTGCGTTAATTTTTAAAGTCAATTTTTATAAAGACAGATTTACAATAAAGTTTTATACTTTTGCATAAAATGCTGCCTTGTTCTTTCCTGAGTCCCTCACCCTCAGCGAGCGAATCCTTGAAGCGCCTGCACGAGACTAGATAGGCAACACATCAGACGCCAGAGTAAGGTGGGCTGTCTACGCACACCATCACAGGAGTTTCACGTATAATGCTCAGTGGACTTAGAATGATTTACAAATAACGCTTTAATGTGTGTGTATTGCCCAAACACAATTTAAATTTCTGAAAAAAAAATATAGAAAATTTTGTAATTTTAGGGCTGCCACATGCCAGAGAAATTCAGATACCCATGTGTAAAGGTCAGGGCAAATCTATGTTTAAGTCAGGGATTTGTCAGGTAAACATCAGGGAATTTGAGAACAGTGATCTTGTTACAACCCTGAATTTTGAGTTTAAAACGCTGCAGTAAAAGAACTGAAGAAGCATCTAAAATGTGAACGTTATACTGGAATAAAATATTTTTCTTTCCATAACTTTTACTTATGCTGGTATTCACTGATAGAAAAATAAGGCGCAAGCAATGAAAATTATGTTTTTATAAAACGATTTATTTTACATAAAAAGGAGAGGTGTACAGTACACACAGACAATCACAACCGTTTCGTCAACGCGTGAAAAATACTCGCCCTCGCACTACACTACTTAGGGCAACATCTTTGTACTTTGGTCAAGTCGTAGAGTGACAGGAGAGAGAAGAGGAAAGAATATTTACAAGGACATTGTTGACGGTTGATGGGTGCCGTCGATGACTTGGGGGGGCTTACAAACTAGGTTGATGAGATGAGCAATGGCGATGTGGTGTGGTGATGGAAATGTTCAGTCCCACCCGTGGTGTTCATGGTGTTCCTCGTGTTTAGTGATGCACACCTTCTCCCATACTGGAACCTGGATCTTTTTCCAGTCAGGGACTTGGATTTCCTTCCAGTCGGGAACCTGGATCTCCTTCCAGTCGGGGACTTGAATTTCCTTCCAGTCAGGGACCTGGATTTCCTTCCAGTCTGGGACCTGGATTTCCTTCCAGTCAGGAACCTGGATTTCCTTCCAGTCGGGAACTTGGATTTCCTTCCAGTCCGGAACCTGGATTGATTTCCATTCAGTCTTCCACTCAAGGACCTTCTTGGGCACCCAGATCTGTTTCTTCTCAGTTCTCCAGATTTGGACAGATTCTTCCTTGACGTCCTGAACCTTCTTCGGGATCCAGATCTGTTTCTTTTCTGTTCTCCAGATCTGGACCTGCTCCTCCTTCCATGCCTGCTTCTTCTCGGTCACCCACTCCTGCTTCTTCTCAGTCTTCCAGATCTTCTTCCATTCGGGCTTCCAGACCAACTTCTTCTTCCAGACCTTCTTCGGATGGTGGTCCCAGTGTTCAGAAGGCTCCTCTACCCAGACCTTCTCCCAGACGGGCACCCAGATCTTTTTCCAGTCAGGCACTTGAATTTCTTTCCAGATGGGGACTTGAATTTCTTTCCAGATGGGCACCTGGATAGTCTTCCAGTCGGGGACCTTGATCTCCTTCCAGGCTGGGACTTGAATCTCCTTCCAGACGGGCACTTGAACCTTCTTCCAGTCAGGGACTTGAATTTCCTTCCAGGCAGGGACTTGGATCTCCTTCCAGACAGGGACCTGGATTTTCTTCCACTCGGTCTTCCAGATCTGTTTCTTCTCTGTGCGCCAAATCTGTTTCTTTTCAGTACGCCAGATTTGTTTCTTCTCTGTGCGCCAAATCTGTTTCTTCTCAGTACGCCAGATTTGTTTCTTCTCTGTTCTCCAGATCTGCTTCTTCTCTGTTCTCCAGATCTGCTTCTTTTCGGTCCTCCAGATCTGCTTCCACTCGGTCTTCCAGGCGAGCTTCTTGTGGCACTCGACCTGGGGCTCGTGGTGATGGTGGTCGATCTCGTCGCCGCCGCCACCACCGCCGCCGCCGCCGCCATAGCCCTGCTCCTCCCAGCCACCGCCGCCGCCGCCAATGTCATACTCCAAACTGGAAGAAACAAGAACCACAAACGGGATTAAGATAATGTCACACACCTCTCAGGCAGAGAACGCTATCGGAACCGGACGGGCGATCGGACTGCATTCCAAATTAGAGGACGACAGGTTCCCGACACGAACGAGCGAAAGTGAGCTGGGGCGGGGAGGGGGGGGGAGATGATACCGCCGACTGGACTGTATCGCCGCGGTGAGATGTTACAAACCGAGCGGCGCATGGCGTCAGAATGATCAGTAACGGATTACGGAAGCGACGCGACGTGAGGCGGCGGGAGAGACAATACTCCGTGGGAGCGGGGCGGGGCGGGGCGTGGAGAGGTGTGGCGGGGCGCGGCGGGCCGGAGCCCACGGCCCCACACTGTGGGGACCAAACCATCGCGGGACTAATTTGTGTATTCAAGCCCACGTCGTAACATCCTTTCCGGGAGAGCCGAGTCCTATGTCAACATCTCTGACGAATCTTCGATTGTTCCGAATCATGCGACGAAAGTTTGGCGTTCCATTCCATTCGTGGAATTCAAGGATGGGCCAGCCACTCTACGTGTAGAGGTCCTACAAATATTCCAACTATTCTACATATGCCAAGTATTCCAATTAATTTCGATAAAAAATCTGTAACATTTGAGAAGGATTGTGGAATAATTCCGCAAAATTTTAGTACGTCCACGTTTGTGCACGTGTTACATATGTTCGATGCCTTATCAACGAAATTAAGGGCAATTAAGCCAACTAAAAATTGAGAATTTGGTACTTTTTGGTATATTTTGTAATACGTTTCATTTTTTTTTCTCCAGAATATTCCAACTATTCCGATATAATCCTTGGTATACATTCCATGTGAGAGCATCATATCGATTTACTCACCTCTTCTTAGCGCGGGTGACAGCCTCTCCGGTCTGAGCCTGCACCTCCTTCTTCTGCTGCTCGGCGACTGCCGTGGCCGCTGCGGGGTCGGCTGGGGCTGCCCATGCTGCGGCCAGCAGCAGGCACCCCACCTGGAAAAAGAAGAAAAGAAAAAACTGTTAAAGAAGAAAATTTTCGAAAAAATAAATAAATTGCGGTAAGATCTCAAAAATATTGCGGCTCAGAATAAGATAGTGCAGTGCTCTTTTTAGATGTACGTGTAAATGTAGATGTATGTACATGTAAATGCTAACCAATTTTCACCGAAAGAAAATAACGGCGAGAAATTTAATTTAGTTATTTTCACGTCATGAGTTTAAGTTTAAGTTTATCCGGCCGACCACATGCCCGGAGTGCGTGCTCTAATGACTAGCCTACACTGTAATGCCAAGCAAGCGCACTTAGAACCTTAAGGCAGTTCCTGTCTAAGATCCTTTTAACAATCAAACAACACGGAACATCGGAGCATTTGTGTTACATAACAGCTTTTCTTAGTTCTTTTCTTAGTTCTTAGTTGAAATAACACTGTTCAGCGAAGCTCCTTGCGAAGCTACTTTTGAAGTCGCGGCCGCGAAGCTTTCTTCGAGCAGGCGATAGGAAGAGCAGAGTAACGGCCGTTAGGCACACATAACCGAAGCTGCGCCCAACAGAGCTCCCGCTATTCTCTCCAGGCGGCAACTTTCAGAACACGTGATAGAGAGGCTATTACTCAGGCCCCACCCGAACAGATTTGTGACCGTGGTCCGCGCGCTGAGGCGGGCAGTGCCGCGGCGTGGCGTGGCGTGGCCTGGCGTGGCGTGGCCTGGCGTGGCGTGCCGAGTCCTAGCCCACGCTCCCGGCGCACCCCGCCCCACCGCGCCACCGCATCGCCGTGATGTACGGATTTTGCTCACGTTCGGACCGCGTAACCATCGTCGTGTGCCACGCCTTGTATAATGCGGCGGCAGGTGGATGTCAAGTCGCGAGCGCCCCCCCCCCCCCCCCTTTTCCCCTCCCCTCTTCCTCCCCAGCAGACCACATCAAGACGCCAGTCAGGTGCAAGGACCATTTCCACAAAATTCAAATTATCAAGAGGAATGGTCATAGGGGTCATAGAAGCACAGTCTAGAGCGAAGTAAGTTAATCTACCAAGCCGCTTTAAAAGAGCTTAAGCAAAATCGAAGAAAAGTGTCAGATCGCGGATTGGAACCACATCTTGTCACAACTTTCCCTGCTCAGTATTTGCAGACAGCTGCCCTATACTATTGAACACAACGCCTCTCCCGTCATGTTAACAGGAATAATGAATTATTTCGCCCTTCCCAAAACTATAGCAATTGGTCTTGTTTTCCAAGGGTGGCATAGGTATTCCTAAGTTTAAGTTTATCCGGCCGACCACATGCCCGATTCCAAGGAAAAGGTTATTTCATGGAATCGACAGGATGTGCCGTGGATTCCAAGGAATCATCCCTTGGATTTTAATGCAAATCGCGTCGATTTCAAGGAGCTATACCTACATTTCCTTAAAATTAGGTTCAGGAAAGCCCAAGTTTAATTAGAACAAACGGACGAAACTAGATTCTTAATCTCATTTTTCGAGGAACTTAGATTACAAATCTAAAGATAAATAACGCCGTGGTGTATCTATCCTCTTCAGTCAGGATAGGAATATTTCGCAACTGGAAGGAAACTTTTGATTTTATCATAAGAAGCAAAAGAAGCAGGCGTATGGCAATGCTTCTGTCTCGGTCTCTACGCTTCGCAATTACAGCAGCTTAGGTGAGAATGACAATCGTTGAAATTATATTGCACCGGAAGGCAGTAAAACACTTCGGAGACTCGAAAAAGATACGACAGACAGAAACAAGTCGTGCACGCTGGCGTTTTAAAGTTCGAAATTTTAGATTGTCGTTAGAAGATATAGGCTGACAAGAAATTTTGTTTTTGCATTCTATGCGGCAAAATATCACGGCAATCAGAGAGTGAATTTAAATGGCACGACGTTGACGCGGAGGCTACATATCAAGCCTAGACGAGTACCACCCCACACGGGGTACAAAGTCCATCCACTGCACGCACTGCACATCACTGTCAGTCACTATCAGACGGCGGGCGGCGAGTTAAATCCAGGTATCCAGGTAGGGTCGCACACTGCACTATCACAACACTGAGCACACAGTAAGTCCAGATAGGGGCTGACCAGGACTGAGGCGGGCTTCATGCTTGGAGGTTGATGTCCGCCGGAGCACGGAATGACGGCACCGCGGCCTGCCCGGTGTTTTATACCATCCCTCCCCTCGCGGCCGGCGAGGGGCGGCTACCCGGGCCAGGTGGGGCGTGGCGGGGCGCGGCGGGGCGTGGCGGGGCGTGGCGCACCGACGGGGGTCCAGCCGTCGGGAGAGGCCCTCTCGAGGGAGGGGGCCAGCGACGCGGCGGGGCGGGCCTACAGGACGCGACGTCCCTGCCCCTGCCCCTGCCGCTACAACAGGTTCTGCTCCCGTTTGCATAACCCTCTGCACCACCACAGCACACCACACCACACCGGAGGACCGGCACAGACCCCAGCTCCAGCTCCAGCCAGCAGCAGGGTCCGGGCGATCACCGCTGCCCCCACCTGCAGAGCCCCCCCCCCCCCCCCCCCCCGCGGCTGACCGGGAGGGGGCTCCGTGGTCTGGAGCCTGGGGACGGGGGCGGGCCGGGGCGGGCCGGGGCGGGTCCTTCGCGGCATGCGGCCAGGGGCTTCGACTCGACACATACCGGCTCATCAGCACAGGCTGCTTGCAAGAACCACATCCCAGGATCTTTCCATTGACCCTGACAATGTGGCAACATTACTGCAATCTTTTCCAGAATTACCGGGTGCGTCTCGGTGCGTCAGTTCGGAGACCCGGACGAATATGTTGCGGGTGCGAGGGCATCCTTTGTCGAACTAGGTGCTATCAATCCCAAAAAATAAAAAGTAATTTGCGTAATTTTCGAGATTCGCTCGTAGGTAAAGTCACCACGGAAGTACTCTGCGGCAGGAGGACTGTCCAGACCTCTCGGCTCGCGAATAAATCGGTCTTCCCTCTGGGCGCTCTTCCTACCTTAAAACGGAAGTCTAATTGTTTGCTATGTTGCTGGCGCGCAGGAGTGGGACAGCTGATGCTTTTCTCTTTCTATTTCGCTCCTCACGGCGTGGCGTGGCGTGGCGTGGCGTGGCGTGGCGTGGCGTGGCGTGGCGTGGCGTGGCGTGGCGTGGCGAGTTGTCTTCCCGTCTTGATCCTTGGATCCTCTATTGTCGCGAGTATTTCCGGTGACTACGCACTGCCCTGCACTCGAGTAGGCTCACGACACCAGGACGCAGCAGCGGGTAGTGGTGCGAGGCCCCAGTAAGTGGAGCGCACCAATTCAAAGCCCTCCCTGCCGGACTCAGCCTCATTGCCCAGCCTTATGGCCCAGCCTCATGGCCCAGCCTCATGGCCCAGGCTCATGGCCCAGCCTCATGGCCCAGCCTCATGGCCCAGCCTCATGGCCCAGGCTCATGGCCCAGCCTCATGGCCCAGGCTCATGGCCCAGCCTCATGGCCCAGCCTCGGCCCAGGCTCATGGCCCAGGCTCGTGGCCCAGGCTCGTGGCCCAGCGAGGCGAGGCTGTGGTCCGCACCAGCTCAACTCGACCTGGCTCTCCCCATGACGTCTGCCAACGTAACTCTATGACAGCGCCGACAACAGCTGCTGTCCGTCCCGCGCCGCCACGCCACGCCCTGCCCCGCCACGCCCCGCTCCGTCCGCACCGGTCCAGTCTCTAGCACTGGTCTAATTCCTCAAGAGGACGAACAATATGGCGCTAAAACTCAGACACGACATGGTTTGCACTTAATTGTAGTATCTCTCCAAATTCCTAGGATTCTTTCGACCGTGATAGTAAGTATGTACAGTAATGGCAAGGCCTGCTGATAAGTTTATACAGTACGGTACAGTATTGGTATCGAACGAGCCAAGCGGAGCCAAGATCTCACTGCTCACAGGATTATCCACAGGTATGCTGGTCTTGGGCGGACAAAGAGTCTAAGAGCTGCGCCACGCCACGCCACGCCACGCCACGCCACGCCACGCCACGCCACGCCACGCCACGCCTGTTCCGCCTGCAATAACGTCGCAGCCAGCAGGTGGGTGGGTATCCCCCTGATGCCGGTATCCCCGGTCCTTTCCTTGTCTTCCCACCCCGTCCCGCGGTGGAGTGGCGTGGCGGGGCGGGGCGGGGCGGGGCGGGGCGGGGCGGGGCGGGGCGGGGCGGGGCGGGGCGGGGCGGGGCGG
>CABIKL010002877.1:0-11835 GCA_902196195.1 Aptinothrips rufus | reverse complement strand
TCCAGTTTAAGCTGCGCTTGTCGGAGAGTGGATATTCGCACCATGGTCGTCGTCTGCTCTGTTGACGCAGCGACCTGCAGCGAGACGCCCCTGTTCAATTCCCCGCGGTCGACCACTAGCGACAGCAGCGCGGCAGGTGGTAGCAAGTGTAACGAGAATTCGTAGAAAACCAGTCAAATCAAACTGTAACCTAACCTTCTCTTCGTAAACAATTCGAAATTTTCTGTCAGTGATGGCTGATCCACCGAAAAAGGTCTCTATGAGTTTTTCGAAGGTCGTGCGGAAAACCAATTTATTACCTGCTCCTGTAGTCAAAACCGGAAAAACCAATAACGTTCAATTTATTGACTGTCTTGAGTCAAAGACAATAAAACTGAAAGAGTAAGCATATGAATTTTGTTTCTTTATCACATCTCATTTCATATTAGTATCATTACAAACATCATCTTTTTTTGTCGCTATCTCATTTATTTTCCATTGAGTTCTGGGACGCCCTAGTTGGTACTTAACCTATTCACTTACCATTGAACTTCAATTTTTTCAATACTTACTTGATATGATGCGTATTTAACAGTTATGTCATCTATATCTCTTTCCATTTTCCATTCTTAGCGGTGAACAGGAAGTGAAGGATGAAGCTCCTCTTATCATTCCTATAATTGGACCTCGTAAGAGTAGTACACTTCCTAATGGTAAAAGTATTGCTGAAGTAGTGGAGGATTTCAGCGATATTAGCAAAGATGATGGACCAAAGCCAAATGTTGTTGACAATGTTGGTCCGCCTAATTCTTTGGAAGCTGTTGCTGCCCGAGAGATTCTTCAGGGTACGTTATAGACTCTAGTGGTTTAATATATGATGAACGACGCGAGAAGAATTGTTCAATATCAAAGTGACCTTATTTTGCAGAGAGCACTGATGGTCTTAAAGAAGTTGAATCCTCCACATTGGACTCTTTGCCTGCTGCCAATGACATTGATAAAGAAAAGCTTCAAAAAGAAGTAAGCACTGGTTACACCTCCTCATCATGCATTTATGAATTTCCTTAACATTTTCGTACTCAATAATTTTTTCCTCATCGTAGTCAACTTTAGATGATTATGAAAACATCCCTGTCAACCAGTTTGGCTTAGCAATGCTGAGAGGGATGGGCTGGAAGCCAGATGAAGGCATTGGAAAGAATAAAAAGTAGGTGAGGTGGCATTTGAAGATCACTGCAGCCAGTCTATTGTTTTTTATGTATGCCTATAAAATTATGTTTCGCTCTTCAGAACATAATTTTAATTCAATTTACCTCACTGTTAAATTCTTCTCATTCCTTCTAGTTTTTATTTTTCTGCTTTCAAATATTTTTTAACTAGATTAGTCACTGTCACTGCTCCTGTGGTCCGACCCAAAGGAATGGGTTTAGGGGCAGACAAGGTGATACTTGGTTCTGCTGCTCCAAAAACATCTAGTAATAAAGATGAAGAAGAACTTAAGATGATCAAGGGCGCTTACGTTACAATTGTAGCTGGTATGAACAAAGGGCAGTATGCTCAGGTAAGTTTGCTTTGCCAGACATGTTTTGACTCTACGAAATCAGAATCGGTTTTCAGCATTCTTAAGCGGTTTTGACTTTTAATAGCTCCATTACTTTAATTATTTTTTCTTCTTCTTTCAGGTTGAAGGTTTTTCGGATGATTCTGGACGTGCCATTCTGAAGATGGCTATTGGTGGACATGTTCTTTCTGTCAATGAGGCATCCCTCCAACTTGTCTCTAAAATAGAGTACAACAAGAACTCAAAAGTTCTGAGTAAGTCATCATAAATGTTCCTCTTAAACACTCGTAACTGTCTATTTGTTCTTGATTTTATGTCTCATTAGTCTCATTTTAAAAATGAAACTGTACTGAATTTCAGATGCGGCGAAGTATGATGCTTTTAAGAAAAAAGAAGAGGGTCAAAAGGATCCATCAGCAAGTAGGAAGAAGTCACCCTGCCCTGAAGAAAAACCTACATATCAATCTCCATCATCATCATCAAGAGCATCTAAGAAAACCAGTGCAAACAATGACCAATCCAAACGCTACTCATCACCTAAGAGAAAACAATCTCAATCCCCAGACTCTAAACATCTAAAAAGAAGCAGATCAAATTCCCCAGGAAGACTTGACAAAAAAGAGTCGAGAAATAAAACTTACAGGGATCGGTCACATTCACCCTATTATAGGAAAGTTAGTTCAACAAGTCCTGATAGAAATAAGGAGCATCACTCGCCAACTACAAGGAGAAGGAGAAGTCGAAGTAATTCTGAATCTAGAGAATACTATTCTCAATCTAAAAAGACATATTCTGATTCTGATAGTGATTCTAAATCTGAGAAGAAGAAAAAGAAGAAGCCCAAAGAAAGAAGACGGCATTCCAGTTCATCCCCTGAACATAGGCCTCGATCAAGGTCACATACACCAAAGAAGAAAAGAAAAGAAAAAAAGAGGAAAAGGAGCCGTTCTAGATCTCCTACAGGCAGAAGACATAAATGAATGTGCTTTTCTCTAGACTGGTAAGCAGAAACAACTTGATGTCAGATATACAGAATATGTCCTTAAAATATTCCTGTAAAGGAAGATACTTTCTTTTATTGCGTGTACACATAATTACTTTCAAGTACTGAAAATATATTTGCTTTTCCTTTCATGTTGAGGCCAGATTTACATTCTTAGAATAAAATACCAGAAAGTTAGATCTCATTTAACATTCAGACATCGCATTCTTAGCCTGCACTGGAGACTTTTATTCCAGCTTATTTATTTATTTTACAGCTTATCCAATATCTGAGGCTTACAGTTGATTTTGAAGTTTGACCATGAAAGATTGTTGACACTTTCTCTCAAACTACATGCCAGAGATGTACCTTTCTTATCAAGGTAACGTTTTTGGACAATACAGCACAAAATTTTTTCAAGCGATATAAAAAGTTTGATTTATTACACGCATACATGTGCAGTATTCATTTCTTGTCCTTAGCTAATCTAGTGAGCATTTACACACGTTGGTACTGAATTTTTAAGACTTATCATCATTGGTATCAACATCAACCAAAGTACACTTATCATCTTCTCCTATCTATTTTTTCACATAATTTAATATCTACAGAATCTGAACCAGCTTTTCAGTCAATATAAGAATGCAAAGAATTGACAGCAAAGACCAAGCTTCGACTGTGAGCCTAGCTCTATCTGTTCGTAATATTTTTTTATCAATATCACCTAGTGCTGACAATTGCAACATGAATATTGCCTTCAAAGGTTTTCCTATTGCATTATCAGAAACAAAGGATCCTTATCACAAACCTTTCTTAGAGCACACAAAAAAGCTGATAATGAATCATGAGGAACAACTTTTGGAACAAGTATAATCTAGTATGGTTCCCTATATTTGGACCCTGCTCCTTGTGTCATCAGTGGTTGATCATTAAACAAAATGTACGTTCTTGCAATTCCAAATGAAACAATGTGTGGACCTTTGCAATGTTCACATATTCTGTTACTTACACATTGTTTCATTTGGAATTGCAAGAACACTTTCCAAAATCTTATGGCATTAGAGTAGAATAACAGAAAGAAAAAGGGGGGGGGATGTGTAGCACCTTTCATATCCCAAGACTGCTGTGTTACCAGCTGTCCAGTTTAGATCATTCGGATACATTGCTTAGAGTGTGCTTAAGTGTCAGAAGTTCCATCATGTGAATTCTGCAGCAGCTTATTGATATGTATTTGATGTTTAACATGTTAAAGATTGGGTTCCAAAACTTTAGCACATTACACTAGTATAACTCAATCAAAATAGTTCTAAAAAGATAAGAGTAATTCTAAGTCTGAAAAACAATATCAGAAGTTCTTTTTCTGACCTTACTAGTGTAAGGCTCATAATAATAAAGCAGTCATGAAACAGATATAAACAAAACAGCACCTTGCAACACAATCTGTTTAGTTGAAACAAAAATTTCAGTCATATTAAAACGAAAAAAATAGGTGAATCAAAAAGACATAGTTTCTAGCAAAACACAAAATAACAAACATTTGTTCATGAAAGGCACTGGACGGATCAAGGGAGGAAAAGAGAGCAAATGAGCTCACGCTTTCATGATCAGCGAAGGATGTACATCCTAATATCCAAGCAAAAATTGATGACTTATGGATGATCCTACCACTTTCACAATTTTCACAAAAATATAATAATGAGGACTCGTCCTCTAGATTAGGCATACTTTATATCACATTTGTGCTATTGACGTTTTAGCCTATTTTCTTTGGATTACCTGGTCGTAGTAATACACTTTTAGCATGCACGAAGTCAAGCAACCCATGTAAGATGCAAACTTAATATCAAGTGATGTTGCTCTATCCAAACAGAATGTGGAAACATTGGCCGTATAAAGTTAGCGTGATTAATACGATTAACACATAAAGGCAAGGGGTGAGGAGGGGATTGACGGGACAGCTCGCTCCTCCTCACCCCTTGCCTTTATGTGTTAATCGTGTTAATCACGCTAACTTTATACGACCATTAATTATGAAAATCACACAAAATCTGGAACATTTGGCATAATTTGTGCGCTTTTAGTCTTAACCACAGAAAGTTGAACCAGAGCTCAAATCCCACTAGGGAATTTAACACCATAGTTACAAGATGTAATTTCACTGAATTGCACAGGAAATGTGAGCACTTAAAACTTTGTATCTTTTGCAGGAATTTTTCACCACTTTCCTGAGTCTCTATGATGGGGCTGAATCATACCTATTCTCTCTGGCTGTATCTCAGCGTGATTTCCAGAGTGGCTACTTCCATTCTGGGGCAGTAGACAGTGTTCAGGTGTGTTCTTTTTATCATTACCTATTGAGAGTTCAATGCCTGAAAAAGCACATAAATTGAGATTCAAACTGAGCTGTTTGTAATAGAAACACAAACAATTATTTGACAGAACTTAATTAAATAATATTTAATCAGTAGAAAAATCAATCAGAAGTAGCTAAATCTATTCTAATCTTACCTTCAACATTAGCTATACAATGTCCATTTGGTACTGTGAGAAGTTTTGGAACAACAGGATATACATCAACATCAGTGTGGAGTTCGGAGTCTGCAAACGGTGGTGGTCCGAGCCAGCTGAGCATCACAGGAAGAAAAAATAGGCCATGGAAACATCCAAATACCACCACTGAGGTGAAAAGCTAGGAGGAAATTTGTCATCTGTTAATACATCCAGTTTTTGGATTGTTTTTTAATATAATACCAAAAAGAAATTCTTACTTTGAAGAATGTTGTGAAGATATATGAGCTGCTGAAGCCCAGCAAAACAAATGCAAGGAATGTGCTAAATCCCCCATTAAATACTGCAGGGCCCATATGCCCTAAAGCCGCTATGGCTCGTGCTGAGCAAAATGTAAAGAAACCATTAGGGTTATATATTTTCCTCAATGTTCATACTTCAAAGGATTTTGAAACTCACCATTTCCATCCCCAGGCATTCTACTAAATTCGTAACCTATGTGCGCTGCATAATCAACTGTTAGTCCAGTGCACAACAGAACCATGATTGATGTTGAAATATCTATTGTTAGATTAAACAAGTACATAGACCCAACAAGGTCTACTAGGGTAAAGATTACACAGGTAATGACCCAAAAGGTCACTTGTATTTCTTGAATCAAACCTAAAGTCACCATGACAACTGCAAGCACTGATAGACCCAAGTTGCGAAGCAGCTCTTCACCAATCATCTGAAAAGTAATAAATACTGAGATTCTTTTCTTTTGAAAGGATTGAAATATAATTCAATAAGGCACAGAGAAATACCTTGTTTGTGTACCAAGCAATATAATCTTGTGAAAAATCAACTGCAAACTGATTTTTGGTCAAGTTTAGTGAATGCAGAATATCAGATATGCTTGACATTGCTGAAACTTGCTGTGCAGTTGTATTCATCATGATATATTGAATAGGCAGATGAGTTGTCTGCAAAACAAATATTTGTCATCTTCACAAAAATTTAAAATTTCCAAGGTAGCCAGCATTGAAAAAAGTGTGCTACTTCATCATTCCATGCAATTTTTATGTATAGACTCTGCACACATTTTCCCCCAACAATTTTTAAAAGTATACTTCAGTATATTTCAACCAAAACATTACTCACTGTAATGTTGTAATCTCCAAACGGGAAAGAACTGAATTTCAGATCCTTGAGATATTCCTGTCCATCTTTTGTGAAGATTAGGAATTCCGAAAGATATCCTTTGTAATCATCTTCACTTTCTGGTTCTAAAAAACAAAAAAAATCAAATTAATTTAAAATATTCTAAGAGAGAAAGTTAAACTTTTACAATGAGAAGATATATATTATATGTACCATGGCCTTTCTCCTTCATCCACCTTTCAAAATCTTCAAACCAAATTTTTATAGTGTCTTGGTTTAAGTATTGATTTTCTTTTAGTTGTTTCGTTAAGAAGTGCATCTTTGGAGCATCGTCATAATAACTAATATTGTCTGAAAAATTAATTAATGGTATCATCAATAAAAATACAGGCTCAAATGTTATATCTTCACTACATTCCTAACTTTTATTTCATGTAGTCAAAGAATTCAATCATCTTACTTACGGAGGTATATTCCGGCCCTCTTTCCATATTTTGGAAAGTACTGATTCAATTTGTCATTGAATTTTAATGGATACGATGACTTATCAAGGTACCAAATTGGATCAAATTTTTGCTCAACTTGTAAAATGCACCAAGTATTAAAAGCAACTAGAATTAGTGTCATCAAAACCACAATTACCTGGAGTCAATAATTAAGGCAACCATCAAAGTTCAGAATTAGATTCATCCATTCGTATAGAAAATGTACCTCTTAAAGAAAAAAATTACACTTAAACATTTCTACACAGCCTTACCTTTACTGGTCTCTTAATGAGAAAAGGTCCAACATATTTCATGAAGATATCATGAGTCCAATTTTGTTGGCTAAAACTATTAGGTTTCCATTCTTTAGGTTTTATGAAGCAACATCCTTCTCTTTTTGCTGCTACTCTGTATTCATCTAATGTGAGACAAGCTACAAACAAACTCAGTTCAAATATGAAAAGGAAAAGAATTCCCATGGCAGCAAACATACAGAATGACTGTAGAAATGGCATCCTCTGTAAACAATAAACACAATTCTCACTCACCACTGACAAGAAATGGTCGTGATATGAATTAATGTAATCATAGTTTGCACATGGGTTGGTACCCAAAACACTTACCGTTGATATCCCAATAGCAAATGCAACAATATCAGTGAATGAGGTGACTGTAATGGATATTCCTGCTGTCTGAACTGCTCTTCCAATCCTCTCTGCTATTCCCAAATTGCCGAGCTTCTTTGTTACATGATCAAGACTCTGTGAAAGCAAATAGAATCAAAAAAGGAATTAACTTTGAGCATTCAAGTACCACCTAATTTCTTGTAATTGAAATAGTAAATACAAGAGACACTTACATCAACAATTACAAACATGTTGTCAACACCAATGCCAAGAAGTAAAAAGGGCAAAATAGGGTGGACAGGACCAAAAAAGAAGCCAAGATGAAAGCAGAAGCCGTAAGATGAGAAAATGGAAAGTCCAACAATTGATACCCCCAGCAGTGACAAATAGATCTGAAAAAGATAACACAATTTGGTGAAACAAATGGCACATTTGAGAAAAGTGAGTAGACCGTTTGCTACATTGTATCATATACCACAGCATGTTCCTTAGCAAAACTACTGTGTTGGCTTACCCTTTGTTGAATCAAATTGCATCTGCCCAGCATTAAGATCACATAAAGGATAATAAGTGAAAATCCAGCAAAGAGCACCATCATATTGCTCTCTAAGACTTGATCCAACATGTCATTGTAGCTGGAAAAGAAAATATACGAATTGAATTCACAATATTGTACATGATTTATTACTAATTCGTCAGCCAAAACTAATTATCTTAAATTGTTTAAAATACACACCTTCTCTTAGCTACCGCAAACATTTTTACTCCCTTGGGTTTAGTCCTGTTTGAGTCCAGAACACTATTGAGAAACTGTTGCTCCCATGCAGGAGCAGTTTTATTTGACTGGAAAACAAAACATTAATTCACACAAACATTCAAGAAAATAATTATTAAAACTTTCTTTCTCTTCTTTTTTTTTTTTAAATATCTTAAGATGTCTTTGACCACAATAGAGCAAGTCAAAAGAGTTTAAAATGCACATACCTCAGTCACCAACCAGTTGAGTATGACTGCTTTTGCTGAAACTGCTCTACCTTTGTTGTCAGTTTTCACATTCCCTAGAAGTGACGATACATCAGTCAAAACGCTTTTGCTGAAAACAAACAAGAACTGAAATTATTATAGGTATTAAGTTCTTTTTTTCTTTTTGGTGTGCGTGTGTGTGTGGGGGGGGGGGGGGGGGGGGGTAAGAAACCCGTTGCAGTTGAAAAAGCAAAGAATACTAGAGGTGGAGGAAATTCGGAGTCTAGCCAACACATTATTGGATTGACATAGTTCGGTCGAGCGCTCTCTTGCAAGTAACAGAGATTCGTCATGTTGACATCATTTGAGGTCAAAGAGGTCAAGTTCACATCAAAATAACATCGTTTTGACCCTTCGCATCATATTCGGCCAAATAGTCAAGATTGACGACCCTACATGTGGCCACACGGCACGGAGTTTCGTCAAACTCTTGTCCTGGGCTGCTGAAGGGACCTAGTGACCATCGACGCTCCCTGCGTGATCTCTCTACGACCCCAGCCAGAGACGGTTCATCGAGACTGTCAATACGACATCAAAATCGACTTAAATATCGACTTCGTGATCAAATACACATCGATTCGACCTAATTTCGACGTAAAGTTTTTGTCTTCGACGTATCATTTTTGGCTGGGGACCCTGGCCTGCAGTCCTATTTCGGGCCCTCGCGCCAATCTAGAAGAGAGTATGCTTCCCAGTGAGAGATGGCAAAAATGTCGATGTCGATTCGACTTCGTTTAGATGCGATCGACATCGGATAGACATCGATTGCATCTAAACGACGTCGAATCGGCATCAAAATTCTTGCCATTTCTCACTGGGTTGGATTTGGATGGGAGGTGTGTGGCATTCCCTTTTCTCCCGTCCGTGCGTCGCGTCAGGCACGTCAGGCAACTAGTGGCACGCCAAGCACCACGCGAGCCGTGTCGCTGCTCGAAGAGAAGAGCACGTCCAGTCTGTGGACTGTATCTGGCTGCAGGGTAGGCAACTCAACCCACCATGAGGAACATTCGCCAGAACACTGTACGTGTTCAGTCTAATACTGGACAGTCGAATGGGTTGCCGAGCGCTCCGCACGGGCCAGGGGAGGATGGGGGCAGCCCCTCTCCTCTCCCCTCACCTTCCCCTGGCCCGTGCGGAGCGCTAGGCAACCCATTCGACTGTCCTGTATTAGACTGAACACCCACTACAGCAGCGATCGGGAGTAACTTCACCACTTATCGGCTGCTGGAATTATCTGTCAAGGATACCAAAATTACTTCTCAATCTCTCGCAAATCTGGGTAAATTCTCTAAAAACGATGATGGCAAATTTCTCTGCGCCATGGAGTTGTCTAGTAATTTTAAAACATGCGCTCCATTATTTTTTTTATTATTTTAACGGAGTAGGCGCAGGGGGCATCTCATTGATCTGTGCAGAGGAGCACGGCGAGCCCGAGACGCGCCGCGTCCTCTCTCCTCTCCTCTCCCCTCCTCTAGAGTGCGCGTGCACCGAGACCTCGGCGTTGCCAGCAGCGGCAGCAGCTAGGCGCCGAGGCCGAGGGCGGCTGTACCGAGAGCATCGATTGCGAGTACAGCGCCAAGTGCACGAGCACCGGCGTCGGGGGGCGTCGGGACGCTGCCACGCCAGCCGAGCTGGCCGGGGGAGAAGGGGGAGGGGGTGGGGGAAGAGGGAGGAGTCAGTGCACGAGAACTCGGCGTCGCAAACCGGTCGGTGATGTGTTCTGCGAGCTCCTGCGGGCACTAGGCCTGCGTGGCTCCGATACCCCGCCCCGCCCCGCCCCGCCGCGCCCCGCCCCGCCCGCCCCGCCCGGCTGAAGAGGTACCGCGGTAACCTGCGGCGAGGTACACTGATGCGGTGGAGCTGAGATAGTAGCGAGGTTCCAAAGCAAAGCCCTGTTTCCTAAAAGATCGAAATACTAAACTTGGAGTCGTCTTAAGGCAGACATGCACTCGAACAAATGCCGCGTCCACAAACCAACTCAATGACAACACATAGATCTTCCGGTAGTCGAAATTTTCATCCTAAAATTTCATTTTATTCTAACAGCCGAGCCGCTTGAGGCGAACGAGGCACCAAGCCAAGTGGGGAACGTGAGGTGACGTCAGAACGGGCTGGCAGAGCGACGACGTCAGTTTCTCACGACGCGTCATAATCACCGGCTTCAAGCCAAAAGATCGCGCAGGTGCCTTCAAATCCGATTCTAGGTGCCTCTGCAAATTTTGCCTCAGAGAAACCCAGATTTTTAAGCGTGGGGTGTGTAGCCCTACACCTTAAGAACCCTGATAATCGTTAACTAGTTACGAAAAGTAAAAAACATTGTGATCGCACATCTTATTTTACGTCGTTTTCTGGACAGCCATTAGAGGCGAGTATCGCCCAGATGATTGACGGTCCGAGCAAACATCCTCAAGGAAGCAAAGTCTACTGCAAGTCACCCACGAGGGGGAATTCCCACGACTCTTCGCGCTCTCTATGCGTCTTCCCAGTAAGAAAGAACATCGATTCGGCGATTTCGAAGTCGTTTCGACATCGTTTCGACGTCAAAACTAACTGTGTTTCTCACTCGGTTGTACTTTGACCTCATGCAGGGCTCCTCGAGCTCATATCAGCAGCCGCGCCGCGCGCAGTAATTTATGAGGGTGCGAATGAGAGACCTGCCGAGCCGAGCCGAGCCGAGCCGAGCCGAGCCGAGCCGAGCCGAGCCGAGCCGAGCCGAGCACAGCCGAGCCGAGCCGATCCATAGCGTGCGGGATATTACAATCCGTCTGACGTGGTCCCACTATACAGGACAAATACTTCATACTGGGGAGCAACAAAATTGCGATCTCTTCAAACTAGTTGCAAAAATTTTAAAAAAATAATCCAGCAGGGGTTTGAATCAAAGCACAAGTGCTTGTGTTCTCAGAATAATTGAAATCGTTGGAAAATAAGAGGAAAATTTCCGAAAGTAAAAAGTTTACAGATGAAAGAAACTGATCTATCGGAATATAAAATAACTCTTTAGCAGACGATGCGTTAGGGTCATCAGCTACCTGGATCGCATCCTCTTGGTCACGGCCTTCTGGACGGCGGCGAGGGTGAGGTTGTGGGGCACCCCGTCCGGCCACAGCTTGAGCAGGCTCTGGTACACGCAGTCGTTCTTCATGAGTCCGGCCTGCTGCAGAGCCTGCTTGAAGTCCTCGGGCAGCTCGATGGGCAGGGTGCCCGGGCCCTTGGCTCCCGCCGTGGCGCCGCCCGCCTGCCCGCCGGCCTGCCCGCCGGCCTGCCCGCCGGCCTGCCCGCCGGCCTGCCCGCCGGCCTGCCCGCCCGTAGCCGCCTCCTGGAACCACTGCGAATACCTGCGAACAAGGCACGCGTGCTCTAAACACAGATAGATTGTCTCCTCTTGCACTCTCAGTTTGTTATGTAGAGCTCACGTAAGTACCTTACGTAGAACTGCAGTGTCTACGTAATACGTAGGGAGCTGATCATTGTACGAACGAGGCTCTACATAAGTACGAACGAAGCTCTACATAGTACGAACGAAGC
>CABIKL010002876.1:0-11835 GCA_902196195.1 Aptinothrips rufus | reverse complement strand
AGATCGAAATTCGGTCAAATAGCAGCAAAAACGGCAATTTCATGAATCTGCCCCTGATATGAAGGCAACCCGCAATACCAGCGCTCTGCAGGGGGTGGCACTTTGCCTCCTCATCTTAAAATGAAGCTTAGGGTTAGTACAACATTCGTACCAAGTGGCATTGCGGTATCACAAAATGCAAAGTGGGTTCCATTTCTGGCTCTTAACTGCCGGACTATTGACTGAAAAATCAAAATATTGTTTTGTATCACTGGCACTATACTGCTCTTACAACGCCTTATACATACTAAAACAAGAACGGTGTGAATTCTTGCAGTGGTTTTTTTTATTTTGGTTGTAATGTGACGAAATGTAGTGTAAAGATTTACTACACCCATCCTTCTTTCTTTTTACTTGCTTACTATTGCTACTTCTCCCCTAAATACTCCTGACGTATGAGCAAACGAGTATTAGCCTACCCTGTGTCCGTGGGCCACTGGGCCACCCATCTATCTCTGTCTCGAAAACTACGAGATCTAGAGGTATGGTGTTTTCGGTAATAAGTAGAGAGAGGATTCAAATTTACGGCGAGGGGGTAGAGTAGGTGCTCTAAATGCTCTGGGGGAAAGGCCCTCCTCGGAGTATCTTTTTGTTCTCAACATAGACTGTCTTGCCGTTAGTGGATATACGCTATTATAAAGCCATCACTACATTTGAGAATAGCTTTATGGTTCGCTTTGGCGAATCACTCAGCTCAGGACACGTCTTCACAAGTTGTGAAGATGTACTTATCAGTAATGAACGCTACACGAGTGAAGACCACATTACTTTTCAGAGTTGAAGGTCTTTTTTGACAAAAGACATCCCCGAGCGCTCAAATCTTACGTAAGAGGAATTTCAACTACCTAGTTACTCACTCATTCCGTCATGTGCGTGTGGTTTTTGAGATCAGTAAAGATTGCGCAAGAAAAGATAGTTTCATTTTTCTCCCAATCGCCAATTCTCTGAGTACCAAAACCAACATGTATTCTTTGATTTTATCGAATGACCGCATGTGCCAATCACATGCTAAGTAAGCAGAACAACGCGGAAGCACAAGGAATATCCTTCTCTTGTTTAATTTTTGAACAGCTTCAAAAATAAAATTACGTCTTATGACGGTCAGTTGTCATACGAATGTCATACGATTTTAAGTGTATGACACATATGCCATACAGTAGCTCCTGTATGGCGCAGATGTCATGCACCTTATAAACGTGTGACTTTTGAGTTTGTCATGCACTTTTATGTGTATGACATCAGCGTCATACGGTTAAAAACATATGACATTCGTATCACACACGTACAAACGTGTGATAAAATGTCAAACAGGAGTTACTGTATTAATATCACACACTTCAGCTCACAGAGCGGCAAGTAATGCTAGGCACCAGTCTCCACTAAATATCAGGCAACGGCCAAAATATTGATAAGAGGAAAGAAGCGTGCTGAGTGAACAAAAGGCATAGTCCGCGATGCAAAATACCTCGGAAGGAAAACATAAAGGGCTTGATCGCAATACCATAATCAATACACATTGCAACGTTTCCAAAATTGCGAAACCCTCGAAAAGCAGCCTTTGTCCTTGCCGGCAGACAAGGCGACAGAAATATGAAAACATCGAGGGGTCAGTCGCTCATGTGTACACTTGGGAAGTACTCCTACTTGTAATCATCCGTAATTTCATGTAATATGAATTTGATTTCATGTAATGTTCATGTAATGTCCATGTAATGCTTATGTAATGTTATGGTAATCGTGTGTAATCCATCTGTTTATGTACTCCTGTGTACACAAAAATAAGGAGTGACCGACCCCTCGGAAAATATCGTTGATTTAGAATGCAGATTAAGTCTGTTATACAAAGTCTTGTTGTCTGAACCAAAATAAACTGTGTATAAAAACAAAAAACAGGTTTTTCGCAAAAAGACATATTTTACCCCTGGAGGGTAGGCGACCAGTTGCAGAGTGTCCCTGCATGTGGACTCGAGCTTGTAACACTTCTTAAAAGCAAGGTATGGGTTTGTAGCCCCCGCGTAAAAAGTTTCACTTCGGTAGGACGAAAGGAAACGTGATCGTAGCTAACCGCCTGCCCACGAGGCTTGCGAGCGGTGGTTCGCCAGGGGCTCGCCGCTCTGTGCAGATAGGCGGTCGGCCAAGTCCCGAAAAGGCCTCTAGTTTTCGAGTAGGTGACCATTCGCTGTAGGGGAAAATCGGCGTACGTTACATTGTAGTACTCGATCTCCTGATCACGCCCATGTAATCCTTTTTTTGATCCGATTCCGGAAAACCCCTCAAATCGCCGTTCAAAGATGGCGGCCGGGCACAACTGCACTCTCTGCTTTCATCGGCTGCCGTAGCGTTCGTTTCAGATTTACTACTAATTTGGGACCGGGAATACAAAGGGGAAGTTCAGACCTTTCGTTTGAACCTAAGATGAAGCAAATCGGATGAAAAATAACGAAGGGAGCGGCCCTAAATGATAAACAAATCAAAAAACCAAAAATTATGATTTTCTTAATTTTCGTTTTGAAAAGAAATGGACAGCTTTTCAGGAAAATTGAATTCTATGACGACTGAAGACTAGAGTCTCAGCTTTAATTTAAGCCGTGTTTGAGCGTTGTGCGACGAACGGTAACTGTAGGAGGACGCTCAGACTGTGTAGCGGCGGGCCGCTCGCCGCGACTGGGAGCCGGCCGGCTGCCTGCGGCGTGGCCGGCCTGCGCGCTGCCACTCCATGCACAGACCGGCCAGCTGCCGATACCAGCTGCAAAATGTTACATTTCGAAGCGCGCTGCAGTAATCTTGGACTGTAGACAACTAATTCTCTTACATGACTTTAGTACAATGCTGAATTAACGCTGTCGTCGAAACAATACCATAAGACTCATTATTAACAATCAGTGTCAGAAGGTTTTCAAATAAATGTCGTAGCGCATTTGTAAGGCATTTTTAATGCATTTTTAAGAAGAAACCGCACTGATATAAAAACTAAAGCAAACTATTTACATTTGCAATATGTACAGGTTCATTCGAGCAGTTGAACTTCATTCTTGCTGCAGGGCGCTGCTGTTCGCTGTCCAGTCCGAGTCTTGGCGGCTAGAATGAAGTACACGGGAATTCCCACATCAACAGCCACCGTCGTGCTTCTGGATAAATAGAAAGGCGAATGATAATTCAGAAATTTATACGTAACTTCTACATCCTACTGATCATCACCAGAATACGACTCGCAAGCATTATTTTTATTTCTTTTCGAGACATTTTATATTTATTAATAATAAGACGACGTACATTGAATATTTGAATACTGCGTTTACCTTGCCATGGCTATCGTAGTTTCAGCGTTCCGTCGTATACGTCTAGTCATCTGTTTCATTATCGCAGTGTTCAGAAGTGACAGGTTTTGAGCACTTCCCATCACAAGAGCAAAGTTCACAACATCCCCCTATCTCCGTGCAAGCGCAACTATTTTTACACTTGGCTCTCCCTTTGCAGCTACAGAAATACTCTTCCAAGAATTGCATGCTCGTAGGGCCCTCAAAATATACAGGTTGCAGTGTACCGTTTTCTATGTGCCACCCCATCTTAGTGGGGTCCGGGGGTGCGTACATCGGTTTATCTGCGTTTAACCACACATCCGTTTGCCAGGCGCCGCGGGAGAAAAACTGCAATAAGACCGACTCTGCTGGTGGTATTTTTTCAATCGTTTTATTTGTGGAAAAGGCGAGTTGAACCCTTAGCGCATTGATGTCCGAATGTTTATTAGCGAACTTCATCTTGGGATCGTACAGTCTCGCAATGAAACGTGTAGCTGCTCCAATACTAAATGGACTCAACGTTGGAAAATGAATAAGTAGCTCTAAATCTATAGATGGAGTTTCCAGCAAGGCATCCAACGCCATTCTTTTACTGATATAATACAGCGATGAATTTGTGTCGCATCCCGTTAGAGCGTGCGCGGTGAGAAGGGCCTTACTCAACAACGGATCTTTATCCATAAGGGCTTTGTCCATGGAATGAATCGGGATGAATCGTCGCTCGTCGCCTACCCCTGTGTGGAACCACACACGAGTACCAGGGGGAGTACTGCGGTAATGAGCCAAAAGCAATAAAAATACGTCAGTATCAGCGCACTCTACTATTATAGTCGACTCTCGCTCACAGGACCGACTCAGTACATGGGGCACGATTCTAGTGTCTGCCTCAGTGTGGTTACATGACAGACTTGTCACTGGATAGACTCCTTCATTGGAAACTGCCGTAGTAATATATCGATCCAGATAGCCACCTCCAAGTACAATCAACTTCCCGGCAGGAATGGTTTCTTTGTAATTTTCAACATACAAGCTGAAAAAATTTGTCAATAATTTTTTGGTTTCATTATTGGCTAAAACTTTCTTCCATGGCGGTAAGACACGCAACGAGTGTAAGTCTTTGTACGCCAAAGTTCCAAACCCATATCTCTTAAATCTCTCCAGCATTTTTGGGTTTTTAAGCGGATCACCGTCATATCTGTCAAAAACAAAATGAACTTCGTCAAAAAATGAAAGTCGTCGTACTATGCCGTGAAATACGTGTTTAGCCACGTCTCCAAAAGTTTTTAGTTTGTTTATTTCAATGACCGTACCAACTTTTTGCAGCTCGGCCATGGCATCGACAATGCAGATCGCCCGCCTGTCAGATTTGAGCAAAGGCCTGTCTTTTTCCTTCAAAATTTCGGGAAATTCTTCTGGCAGTCCGGAGTACCTTTCCAACAGCGCGAGCCTCTTAATGTTGTACCAGTTCTCCAAGGCATGGAGAAAATCTGACTTCGCTGTGGAGCGCATAGTTCCGTCTGGTTTAAATATAGCAGGCGGTATATTGGTAAATGGAAATTTCAGAACTTTTCCGACGATATGCAAATCTTTTCTGCAGTTTTGTATTGCAATTGTTCGTTGAAAAAGGACTTCAGGTGAAATAACCCTTTGCTTACGTGGTTGGCCTCTAATGCAAAATGTGGTTTTCTTATACATATGACAAAATGTTTTGATGTTACACCTTGTTATCGGGGCATAAAATGATTTAACCCTTTCCCCCGGTTCCTGTGATAGTCTTTTCAAAAATGCATTCAGTTGATTGACTCCTGTTGAGCTGTAATTCAGCAGAGATTCCCTCACTTCATCAGATGCAATGAGGCCCGTTGCTATGTTCATGAGTGGCGATCCCTCGCACGCCGGTGAAAATGGATCGGTCATGTTATTCTTTAAATGAGTTAGAAGTCTTTGAAAATCGGCTTCATCTCTTTTCTTGAATGAGGGAGAGTCTTGCTCGTGATAGTCGAATTCGTCCCCGTCCTCTAGATTAAGTAAGATGGACTCACCACTTCGCGCTTGCATCGCACGGCTGTACAATCCCGTAATATGTTTGGTTATGGTCCACCTTAGTACAGTACTTTCCTTTCGGGTGAAACCGATAATCCCCGCGTCTGACTTCGTATCTCTAATTACAGTCATCTCAGTGGTCATGTCAGCAGGAAGGCCCTTGAATTTGCCAGGTAGTAGGTTGACAGCGAATTGGCCAGTTTTGAAATCGTTCAGCACTTCTTGTGGCAAATTTAACATTTCCAAAATGTACAAAGGACACCACCGGGCGTAATTCGGATGATCACAAGCGAAAAAGAAAGAGAGCATAGCTGCTCGGGACGACAAGTGGAGGTTCCAGTCGCCCTCTCTATCGGCACGCGTGTGACACAGAAGGATGTTCAAGGCACTCAAAAGCTCGTCCCAGTGACAAAACGTTTCACTTTTATTTCTGGCATCCTTCCGATAACAGGAAAGCAGTCCGTCAAATGTTGTTTGAACTAACTTCACTAGATCATCATTCGAGACTCCGCTCCAATTCCCCTTCCTATAAGCCTCGTGGGCTGCAAAGACTTCGTCAACTAAGTTTTCAATAATATTTTGGTGTTCGTCAAACAGCCACATTTGAAAATTATCTAAAAGAGAAGTCATCAGAACTTCAAATGTGAGAGTCAGAGCTCTCTTCGCTCTATGGTACTGACCACCTTCGAGCATGTGGCTGACGGCGTTTTCACCATAAACACCAGAATCGGTCAGTAAATCTCTTAATCCGCTGTCGCCCCACAGCTTGCCAACACAGCTGATAAAAGTTTTTTCTGCATGGAAACCTCCAAGAAGAATAACTGCATTTTCAAATTCTTTGCTCATCACGTACTTTACTTGAATCGCAACAGCGTACAGCTGCTGATCAAACGTGTGCACGTGATATTTTTGGCCACATGATTTTGCGACAGATTTCCCTCTGCTCAAAGTGGTGCAAACTGTTGACATGTCAGACGGCTTGCTATCGATAGTCGGTGCGTAGCACTGGACTGTACTGTCACTCAGTAGTGCCGAAATTTTTGTATTGAAGCCAGTCCAGAACGGTATTGACTGGCTTTTGCACTGCCAGCCAGGTGCACTCCATGCTTTAAATAGGCCACGGTCTAGATTTCTCAAGAGAACCCATATCATATCACACGGGTGAAAATTTGAAAGATTGCTACACAAATTAGCGACAGTTGAGGTATCACAGAAACTGGGGGGCTCTGGTCTCTTTTGCGGTTTCTTTAAATCATAAATTTTAAATTGAGGCATTTCTGACTTCCGGCCTAGCGACCTAGGTCGGTCTCTGGGAATCCACAGGTCAGTGCCTGCATGCCCGAAGGACTGCTGTTGAAATATAACCCTTGCCATACTGTGGTAGGTATTCTTACCATCAATAGTTTCCACATTTATATCTACATTGTCATTCCCCTCGTGAATTAATTTTCCTCCATCATCACGGTGAATTAAAGCAGTGGGGACGTATTCATCGGGGTTTTTCTCAAGCTCCATATTACCCGCCGATGTGAGAAACCTCCGCTTTTCGTCTGCATTACAACAAATGCCAAAGGCGAACAGCCTGTCGATTAAAGTATTTGTCCCATACTCATGCTGCAAATGTACCGTTAGTCCTAAATGAAATGGGGGAATGACTTGTCCACCTTCCTTCCGCCGACAGCAGAATATAATACACTCACAGATAGTCAAAACACGTCTCATATCGTTCTCATCAATATTTTCTGTATTTCCTAAATCGGGCTGAATAACCCAAGAAACAAATTGCTGCAAGCGCTCTGGAACGAACTTTCTAGAGCATTCTAATAAAACGTCATTTGGAGATGGATATTGGTCGCCTGTGGGGGGAATCGCCGCTATAATTTTGCGAAGAATTTGGGCTGCGTGATACAAAGTCTCAATTTCTGGCTGGATTTCATTTGTATTCTTGTTCTCTTCCTTTATATACTCATCCGTACTGGAAATTTTTTCCAGCAGCGCCCCAACAGATAGTTTACTGCTGCAAACAATGTCTACTTTTCCTGGTCGTGAAAAGAAAGAGATCTCACCACTACTCACAGTTTGAAGCCATTTCTTCACGAAACTCGATTTCACTACAGTAGTGCTGTAAGTCACATCAAATTTACAAACTTTTTCTTTGTAAAAAGAACAGAGGGATGGAAGGTCGAACGTTTCGCCTTGCTGAAGCTTGTCTGAAATATCTTTGAACAACTCCTCTGCTGCCTTTCTGTAAATATTTCCGCAGTTTTCAGCTTCAACGGTCTCACTCGAATTTTCTTTTGATTTAAGAAATTTTTTTTCAGCGGCCTGAACGTTTCGTTCAGAGGTGAAATCCCTGTAGCACGATTCATGGTATCCAGCATTTTTTGAATACAGGCTAGACTCCCCAGATACTCGCACATGCACACGGTCATTCCCTCTTCTTAGCGCGCAAGCTAGCACTAGACTCTTAAAGCCGTCCTCCTTGTCCTTATAAACAGGGGTCAGGTGGCGGTTATCTTTGCGGTTGCCAATGTTACCACATATGCAACACCTCCGGGCCCAGTCAAATTCGTCTGCGCTGTCCCTAGAAAGTCTTTTTGGGGGGGAGGGAGTGGGGTTGTGAGCTCCAAGTGGCCTTTTGCTCGATTTACCTGCCATGATTCACTCTGAACACTTGCGAACTGAAACTAGTGACATACCGATTGAATTCTTCCCTCCAGTCAGCAGGTACACAGGCCGTCGTAATCCACCTGTCGGCGGCCCGCACAGCAGCGCCGTGCCCCGCCGCTCCGCGCCGCTACTCAAGCTGGTCAGTCCCTCTCGCCGCGCCACGCCGCGCCACGCCGTGGTTATTCCATCACATCACTATCACATCACATCACATTTCTTCCCACTGCACTTTTGTTACTAAGGTCTGTTCTAAGAGACAGTCACACACTACATAAGCACTTTCCACTCGTCGCGGACTGTAACACACTGAGCTGTAGTCGCTATTCGCCCTAACAACGGCCAGCGTGCACTGACTCAGTTCCTCTCGAGGATGCGCTGTTTCACGGAGAGATGTTGCTTGCACTCAAGACAACACCGGACTGAGGACTGACGAGACTCCTGTAGCCTCGTGCAAGGACCTTTCTAGCCTCCAACAAGGCCCTTTCTAGCCTCGAACAAGGCCATGGCAGGTCGTCATTCCACATCTGGAAGCCAAAACGTGCCATTTCCACCGAGATAGCCTCAAAACAGGCTATGATGTTGCCGCCGGCCTCGGTGAGTGCAATGCTTGCCCTGCACCAGATGGTGCCAAAAGCTATGAAAGTGCCCATCACAGGATCTGCGCACTGACCCTTCCGCTCCGCAAATCCCTTGATTTACGACCCGGCTGAGAGGTACAAGGACAGCGTATGAAGACCGACAACATGTGACATACTGGACTGGCGCACAAACACACGCGTCCCAATGCAGTGCAGGGCATTGCACTGACCCAGCTAATGACATTGCCTGTCAAATGATATTGACGCCCTTACAATCCGTTTCTGTAGATCGAAAAGGTAAAGATATAAATTATAACCAAATTTACTTAAAAGACTTGCAAGTAATGGCATGTCCGAAGAAAGGCTGAAACTAAATAACGAATCAACGTAATAATAATCATCAAATTGTAACATTTTGCAGCTGGTATCGGCAGCTGGCCGGTCTGTGCATGGAGTGGCAGCGCGCAGGCCGGCCACGCCGCAGGCAGCCGGCCGGCTCCCAGTCGCGGCGAGCGGCCCGCCGCTACACAGTCTGAGCGTCCTCCTACAGTTACCGTTCGTCGCACAACGCTCAAACACGGCTTAAATTAAAGCTGAGACTCTAGTCTTCAGTCGTCATAGAATTCAATTTTCCTGAAAAGCTGTCCGTTTCTTTTCAAAACGAAAATTAAGAAAATCATAATTTTTGGTTTTTTGATTTGTTTATCATTTAGGGCCGCTCCCTTCGTTATTTTTCATCCGATTTGCTTCATCTTAGGTTCAAACGAAAGGTCTGAACTTCCCCTTTGTATTCCCGGTCCCAAATTAGTAGTAAATCTGAAACGAACGCTACGGCAGCCGATGAAAGCAGAGAGTGCAGTTGTGCCCGGCCGCCATCTTTGAACGGCGATTTGAGGGGTTTTCCGGAATCGGATCAAAAAAAGGATTACATGGGCGTGATCAGGAGATCGAGTACTACAATGTAACGTACGCCGATTTTCCCCTACAGCGAATGGTCACCTACTCGAAAACTAGAGGCCTTTTCGGGACTTGGCCGACCGCCTATCTGCACAGAGCGGCGAGCCCCTGGCGAACCACCGCTCGCAAGCCTCGTGGGCAGGCGGTTAGCTACGATCACGTTTCCTTTCGTCCTACCGAAGTGAAACTTTTTACGCGGGGGCTACAAACCCATACCTTGCTTTTAAGAAGTGTTACAAGCTCGAGTCCACATGCAGGGACACTCTGCAACTGGTCGCCTACCCTCCAGGGGTAAAATATGTCTTTTTGCGAAAAACCTGTTTTTTGTTTTTATACACAGTTTATTTTGGTTCAGACAACAAGACTTTGTATAACAGACTTAATGTGCATTCTAAATCAACGATATTTTCCGAGGGGTCGGTCACTCCTTATTTTTGTGTACACAGGAGTACATAAACAGATGGATTACACACGATTACCATAACATTACATAAGCATTACATGGACATTACATGAACATTACATGAAATCAAATTCATATTACATGAAATTACGGATGATTACAAGTAGGAGTACTTCCCAAGTGTACACATGAGCGACTGACCCCTCGATGTTTTCATATTTCTGTCGCCTTGTCTGCCGGCAAGGACAAAGGCTGCTTTTCGAGGGTTTCGCAATTTTGGAAACGTTGCAATGTGTATTGATTATGGTATTGCGATCAAGCCCTTTATGTTTTCCTTCCGAGGTATTTTGCATCGCGGACTATGCCTTTTGTTCACTCAGCACGCTTCTTTCCTCTTATCAATATTTTGGCCGTTGCCTGATATTTAGTGGAGACTGGTGCCTAGCATTACTTGCCGCTCTGTGAGCTGAAGTGTGTGATATTAATACAGTAACTCCTGTTTGACATTTTATCACACGTTTGTACGTGTGTGATACGAATGTCATATGTTTTTAACCGTATGACGCTGATGTCATACACATAAAAGTGCATGACAAACTCAAAAGTCACACGTTTATAAGGTGCATGACATCTGCGCCATACAGGAGCTACTGTATGGCATATGTGTCATACACTTAAAATCGTATGACATTCGTATGACAACTGACCGTCATAAGACGTAATTTTATTTTTGAAGCTGTTCAAAAATTAAACAAGAGAAGGATATTCCTTGTGCTTCCGCGTTGTTCTGCTTACTTAGCATGTGATTGGCACATGCGGTCATTCGATAAAATCAAAGAATACATGTTGGTTTTGGTACTCAGAGAATTGGCGATTGGGAGAAAAATGAAACTATCTTTTCTTGCGCAATCTTTACTGATCTCAAAAACCACACGCACATGACGGAATGAGTGAGTAACTAGGTAGTTGAAATTCCTCTTACGTAAGATTTGAGCGCTCGGGGATGTCTTTTGTCAAAAAAGACCTTCAACTCTGAAAAGTAATGTGGTCTTCACTCGTGTAGCGTTCATTACTGATAAGTACATCTTCACAACTTGTGAAGACGTGTCCTGAGCTGAGTGATTCGCCAAAGCGAACCATAAAGCTATTCTCAAATGTAGTGATGGCTTTATAATAGCGTATATCCACTAACGGCAAGACAGTCTATGTTGAGAACAAAAAGATACTCCGAGGAGGGCCTTTCCCCCAGAGCATTTAGAGCACCTACTCTACCCCCTCGCCGTAAATTTGAATCCTCTCTCTACTTATTACCGAAAACACCATACCTCTAGATCTCGTAGTTTTCGAGACAGAGATAGATGGGTGGCCCAGTGGCCCACGGACACAGGGTAGGCTAATACTCGTTTGCTCATACGTCAGGAGTATTTAGGGGAGAAGTAGCAATAGTAAGCAAGTAAAAAGAAAGAAGGATGGGTGTAGTAAATCTTTACACTACATTTCGTCACATTACAACCAAAATAAAAAAAACCACTGCAAGAATTCACACCGTTCTTGTTTTAGTATGTATAAGGCGTTGTAAGAGCAGTATAGTGCCAGTGATACAAAACAATATTTTGATTTTTCAGTCAATAGTCCGGCAGTTAAGAGCCAGAAATGGAACCCACTTTGCATTTTGTGATACCGCAATGCCACTTGGTACGAATGTTGTACTAACCCTAAGCTTCATTTTAAGATGAGGAGGCAAAGTGCCACCCCCTGCAGAGCGCTGGTATTGCGGGTTGCCTTCATATCAGGGGCAGATTCATGAAATTGCCGTTTTTGCTGCTATTTGACCGAATTTCGATCT
>CABIKL010002875.1:0-11837 GCA_902196195.1 Aptinothrips rufus | reverse complement strand
AGCGAGGCGCGATTTTGCATTCTGTGATTCAAGAGTTTCGGGGAGAGAAGCGCCGATGCTGTGACGGCGCCAATGACCGCTAGTCAAAATGGCGGACTAGCCGGGCCAGCTTTATAGGCTCTGGCTCTCTGGCTCCTTCACAAAAATACCTTACCACGCGAAGGAAAGGAAAAGCACAGCTTTCGGCCGCTAGCGGCCAGTGAATGCTCTGCATGCATCAGATTTGGCATGCCGTCAGATTCCTTGACTTGTCCCTGACTTTTCCAGACCTTCTAAGAATCTTAAATGCTGAAACCTATGTTGATACAAACGGTCTATTTATGCAATTTTCTTGAAATTTTCTCTAATAAGTTGAAAAATACCTTTGTCATGAAATTGTTTTCTCACAAGCGGCTCATGATTTCCGCAAACACTTCAGGTGTACATGTTGTAGTTTCTGAGATAAAAGTTAGTGACTAAATTACACCGCACTGAGCACAATACCAGTTCTCTTTACCTTCATAATGGTAAATGAAGGAAAATAGGCAAAGAACGAGTAAAAATTCCGGTAGGACAAAATCTAGTAGGGCAACGTCTGCTCCCCGATTATTCCCGACAGCTATAATTCTACTAAAGTAGGTGTCATGGAGTTACAGAATGAAGAAATGCCGCTTTAGTTTACTTCTTTATAATTCTTCAGCTACACAATATCACACTTTATCCAACCAAACAGTATAAACATACATGACTTACACATGACAAATGAATTCACTATAACGAAATACTTGCACAATTCGAGGCTAAATATGAGTATTAAGAAGTTAGGCTTGTAATATCAAAAAAATATGAGGAAACAACCGAAAAATCAAATAATACAAATACAGGAGTACATGTCTAGAGCACAAAACGCAATGATGCAGTACTTATCTACAGATGATAACAAACAAGCTATGGCTTGTTCACGAACTCTCTTGAAGAGCATTTGAAAACTATCATGCCTTTTTCAGCATGCTTTATAATGGCAGCAAAGAAGTCACACACAAGGTCAAGGAATGATCTCCTGACACTGCTTTTGAATGAAGTATACAGGATATAAGATTGTAGTCTAAGTGCTACATCATGACAAAGTTTAAAAAATAAGATGCAACGAAGTAAAATTGTAAAACAATCTAATAGGTAGCTCCAAGTTCAAACACCACTCAAAGAAAAAATTGTTTCAATTACTCACAGTGCATAATACAAAGTTCATTCAATCTGAAAATTGTATAGGTCTAAAATTTCAATAACTTACAACAGATTTTTTTCTA
Organism: Aptinothrips rufus; assembly: GCA_902196195.1. NCBI lineage: Eukaryota > Metazoa > Arthropoda > Insecta > Thysanoptera > Thripidae > Aptinothrips > Aptinothrips rufus. Next base: position 10,551 of record CABIKL010002875.1, on the reverse strand, counting down.
GATTAAGATTTTGTGATTTGACACAAAATTAAAACTCAAACCATAATTGATGATAATGGGGTTAATGAAGCTCCTGTGCAATAATAAAATGTAAGTTTGATGCAGGCTTCAAAACGCATGCAAAAGCTGCTTTGAAATGTTATATATGGATAGAAATTTTTCATTTTAATACAATTGATTAATTGAATTGGCAGATATAGCAATTGGACCAATGTGTGAATACAGTCTGATCTGGTCAGATATCAGATTTTATGATTGAACATAAAGAGAGCATAATGAAAGGGAAACTTTCGATTCAAAGGATTCAAAACCATAAGCTGGATTAAGTAGAAGTCTATCAGCATTGAAGAAAAAACAAAAGAAACCAGAAAACAATTTTACAGGAAGAAGCTACCACAATGATACAGGTGTGTAACAAAATACACACAACAAAAATTAAATTTTCTAAGTAACAGGCCTATTTTATCACATAGTTGTGGCTACATTAAAAATGAGTAAAGCCATTCGATCAAAACTGTCATGTGGGAGAAATTCATATAAACCATGACCACATTAGCTAGAAAGGGGCTCTGTTCCTCTGAATGAGCAATTGTCTGTTGTTTGCTTTGGAAAATAATGGAGTTACAAAGTAATGACACGTAATTCTGTTAACATTAAGCAAAGAAAAGCCTATTTTGAGTTTTAGGGCCCCATTACAAGATCAGTGGTGGATCCAGTTACTGGCAATTATATGATTGTTGCACAACAATCGCAAATAAAATTACATTTTTCTCCTGAAATTCATCTCTGCTGATCCAGGAAATAAGAGGAATGTTTAAGTGCTCAAAAAGCTATAAACAAAAATTTGAAGTTAAAGTGCTTTCAGAGAAACCCCGCTCAACTGTTAACTATAAGAAACTAAAAATAAAAGTTTGAGAATCTAGAATACTGATGAGTACACAACTTTTACAAAAAATAAAAATAAAACTATAACAGTGACATTTTTTGTAGTATGCTTAATTTGTTCACACAACCTGAAAAACTGCCATAGATGCAAGAGTAGAGTTTAGAATGTTACCTACACAGGTTCAAAGTTTCTGAAAAAACAACAACAACAAAACACAAGAAAATTACTAAGAAACCACACAATTATTGACTGCAACAGCCAGCAAAGCAGCTTTCTTTCCATACAGTAACATAATCATGAATGTAAAGAAAATTGAGCAAAGTTGTTTTGTGACATGCTTTTCATTAGGGTAGTCATTAATGATACAAAGAGTTATGAAAGCATTGAATCACAGACAGCATCAATCAAATAAATAGATCAGATAAATGAAAATCAGAGAGTAGGCTAGTTTGAGGACACCCTGGTTGCATGATTTGTTCAAACAGAAATAAAAAGAAAGCAACATTTGAAAATTTTTGAATGACAACCACTTAATAAAACAGAGCTTGATTATGAAGACATAAACATTAGTCTTTTATAGTGGTGTATCTGAATAATAGAGGGTTCACAAAATTTTGTCCAATTTTCCTTTGCATTCAGTTTGTGGAAGAAATGTGTCAAGTTTGATGTAATAAAAATTCACAGTTACTACAGAATGGCAGACTTGATTATTTAAGTTTTGAAATGTTAAGAAACATAGTGAACATCAGGCCTTCAAAGGCCCATTTGATTGGAATATTTCATGGGAAACAGATAAGAATACTTATATTAAGCAATAAAATCAATCAGTTAAAGCAAGATTTTTAATTTCCCTAGATCATTAAGCTAAAAATATTAATTCAGCCATAGGTAGCACAAAAATCTTAAAATGATAAAAGTCTGCTTCCACAAAAACTTCAGATTTGTCACTGTACTGCAATTTAGCAAGAAATGTCTTTCAATGACATGTGAGCTAATTTCCAGTGAAAATGCTCAGTACTCTTATCTTACAATTGGATCACTGAACAACAAAGAGAAGAAGGTGCTGACCAAATGAGGTGGAGCAGAAAACAGGGTACGTTAATTACTGTAAAAGAAGTTTAACAAAAGATTTGTCTCTTCAAAATAACTGATTATGATACATTTCTTTTCTTTTGATGTAATATTCAACAACAGTTTTCCTCTTTTGAAAAACCAAAACAAAACAACAACAACAAACAAAAAACAGACGTAGTGAGGGGTCTGCTTTAGAAATTATGCGGTAACAATGATCACAATGTTCTGCATGTTACATGAAATTAGCATCTGTTTGAGAAACACTAAGGATTCAGATTTTAGTCCTGTAATACTTCCATCAGAATGGAAATATCTTGAGCGTGAAAGAATTAAGGTTCCTACAAAAGCAAGGATGTGACATGAAAATCACAGATAACGGATTTCACAAATTGATACCACAATATATCTTAAAGCAGACCCATGTCCTTGATAGGCTATCAATAAGCATACCATTTGATAAGCTGACATTTTATGTCAAACACCACATGTGACTAGAAACAATTGCCATTTAGATTATTAACAAGTTGAGGACAGAGGCAAGAATCACACAAAGAATTAGACGTTTCTTTACCTAAATAAATTTACAAATAAAGACAAAATTGACATCAACACCACTAAAATAACTAAAATACTTGATAACTTTCTCTCAAAATATGAGAAAGTACATATATCCCATAACGACAGTCAACAAACCACCAATTCAAACTGCCTACAATAGGACAGTACATGTCAATTCATAATCTGCAATATGTTAAAAAGAGTACAAATAAATAACTTCCACAGTTTATAAGGATTTTAACTGAGCTTTGTTCCATCGATTGCTCTGATCCTCTGGTCTACAATAATGAATAATTTATTTAATAATAAATGTGATATCCCTCACATATTGTACTTCTCAAGAGAACATGAGACAAACAATTAATTTACTAGGTACATACACAAACTCACGGCTACACAGTGGAAAATCGAAATATATTTTAAACTGTTTGAGTCAGACTTTCAGGAAACAAGGACCAATCAGTCATCATCATTAATTAAAATCAAACACGCAGTAAATATTTGTTCCATAACCTTCTATTCACACAGTAGGTTTTGTTTTTGTTCATCTAACATCACAAAAAATCACTCCACAATGCTTTGGAACCAAGATTTGAAACTGAAAAGAACTCGCAAAGAATTATTTTCATGTAAAACTATGTTAGTGCCGTTCATAAGCTAGATAGAAATATGTAAAATAGAAATTGCAAATCCTTGATATCTTCACAACTACATATTAACAAAACATGCTTCCAGTCTTGGTAGCAAGTCATTTCCACCAAACTACACCTTTAGAGTTTGTGGCACTTGAGAGGAAGACTGATTCTTTTTTCCAGTATATAATAATCGAAAGCAAAAAATCAAGAATCATTTTATTACACTGTAACCCATATCGTCACTATCACTGACTGTAACTGGCCAACTTTCACTGAAGTTTAAGAGAATGCAACAGTAATGTAAGAGAAATTACTTGCGCTTGCTTGCTTTCTCAGCTTTTCGAAGCAGTCGTTCCTTTTCCTTTTTCTCTTTCTCTGAAGTTTTACGTTCCCGCTCAGCAGCCAAACGAAGGTCCTTAATCTTGCGTTTCAATCGAGTTTTGTCTCCCCCATTCACACCAAGAGCCTTGAAGTCCTTTGATTCTAACTGCAGAAGCGCTGCACCTCCAATACCTTGTTCAAGAAACCGAGGTATGCAACTTTCAAGACTGAGGGCCAAAAGCCACTGACAAACTTGCTCCTTGGACCACTCAGTCACAGGAACATTCTGCCAGACATGAGAACCTCTTCGTTGAAGGAGGTCTTCTGTGGAATCTCCAGGGATAGCTCTGCTTGGACTCGGTTCACTCAGACTGCTCAATGAAGAAACAGAAACTGAGGAGGGAGAACTGGGGTATTGCCACACATACTGTGTAGGCTGAGGATTAAGAAGACCAGTAGGAGCCTTTTTCACTGAAACGAGAGGACGCCAGCTTAGTTTCACAGAGCCATGATTAGATTTTGCATTAACATAACAACCAAGGATAAACAGTGCATCCCAAAATGTATTAAATACATACCTCTTGCATTAGCTTCATTGACTGCTTGCCGGATTTCCTCTGCTAGAGCAGCAGCCGGATCTCGGTCAATAAATTCAGAGGATCCATCTCGAGATGAATTTGGTTGATCCCCAGTTGACATACGGCGCTCTCGCTCAGCTAAAACTTGTTTCAGTTGCTCTGCAAGAGATGGAGGTGGCCCCTGACCCCTCTGACTTGCACCTGTTGAGCAAACAAGAACAAATGCAGCAAACCATTGCAGTTTGTTAATTTGAAAACAAACAGAATTAATCTTACTCTTGTGAGATGCTGACATGAAATCGGCATTAATTGTAGCAGTTGTAGCCTGGCTACTGCTGGAATAAGATGAGGGGTGAGAATGGTGAACTCCCACTCCATGGGGCACATACAAGTTGCCAGCAGCGGAGGGGGCATTTGCAGAGGATGGAGAGTAAGCAGAATGTATTGAAGATGATGATGATGATGATGTTATGGCTGCTTGATAGTGAACATGCTGCTGTTGAGAGACAGAGGAGTACAATCCACTTTTGTTTATAGATGATGAGGAGCTAAAGGTCTGCATAGCCTTTGGAGTGGAGGCTGTGACTAAAGAGGTGGATCTTGTCACTGCTTGCTGAGATTCTTGAGCTTGATAAGCAGCATTACTTTCATTTCGGTTATTCAGATTTGCAGTTGCACTACAAGCGCTGCTCATACTACTATTCATACTGTTACTATCAATCGTGAGAATATCTTCACGGCTTGCTGTTGTACCATTCATGTCCTCTCTGCTAGAATATTCTATGTACATTTCATGACGGGTAGCTGAATGATCATCTTCACTTTCTTCACAACTCTCATCAAGGCCATAATCCTAAAACGAACATATATGTGTCAATGATCAGGCTCATCTTGGTTGCACTGTTCTAGGCAGTAGAGAAATGAACCAACTACTCACGGAGCTGCTATTGCTGACCCCTTTTTCTCGAGAAGGCAACTGTCTACCAGCAAGGCCGCCTCGCTGACCCAGTTCACCTTTAGCCTTTGAAGCTGAGACATCAAGAAGCTCATGCTGTGGGACAGCCCGATCTAGTTCCTCTTTCAGGGGCATCTGTTACGTCAAGTAAACTAGGGTTTGTAATTTGAACATTTAAGTAGGGAAATACTGAAGAGAAAGGTAATTCCAAGCCAAGGGGAAGAATAAGAGTGTAGCTTTATGCCAAAAGATGATTGAGCAGAGATCATTACGGTGATAGACTTAGAGAGCAAGGACAATGACTTCTCAAATAGGAACAACAGCAGCAGTATCTTATGTTGATAGCACAGAAGTTGAATTAACAAGATTTTACCTTCCGTTCAACAGTAGCAGTTTTATCACCATCATCAGGGCTGATATCTGATATTTCTGTATCAGATAATTCAGCACCCAGTTGAAGTAAGAGGGGCTGAACAGATGTCTGCAGCACTCGTCGAGATAATTGTGGTGTCACCGGTTTGTCATGAGGAAGTTGGATGGGTAGGCCTGCTCTTCTTTGAGTGTCCATCAGCTCCTGCTCTAGATGAATTACGCGATCTTTCAGCGATCTCACCAGTGCATTGTATTCGGAATCTTTTTCTTGAAGAAGCTGTAATAAATCTGCCTCTCTTTGCTCCAATTCACGAACAAGTCTTTTAGCTTTGCTGTACTTCTTCTCCACTACTGAAAGCTGACCCTGCGAAGATTTAAAAAAAGATTTAAAAAAAGAAAAAAAAAGATTTGTTCAAGAGAATCAATCAACTGCCACTATTAGTGTATCTACATCCCATCTCTACCAAATATATAAACAAAATGGGCAGTCCCATATTTTACCTGTGATTGTTCCAGCATTTCTTGAAAGGACGAAACATCTTTTTTGGTTGAGATGAGAGAACGTTCTGTTTCTCTAAGTCTAGAGCTCATTCGGCGTAGGCGTTCCACATATTCCTCAGTACCACCACCTCCACATTGCTCCAACTCCATTAACTAAAATAATATGAAATAGCACACAATTATAATGGTGTATGAGGGTGTAGTAAAATCATGCCTTAAACTGTTTTTATTTTAGATATTTCCAGCCACCACTCAACATGAAAATTAAAGTCAAATGTCTATACACCACAGATTAGTCAGCTACTGTATTGAATTTAAAAAGATTGACTTATAGCTAGATTAACTAGACATAAATAAAATTACCAGACTTCACAAGAGAGGCAATCATGCACATTACAATAAGCAAAGTGAGTGCAATATAAGCGACATAAGAAAAGCGTGATCTGCGATCAGAAGCAGCAAGAGGCATACAAACTAGAAGCATACTCAATAAAACTGCTTTCTCACCCGATCTCTATATCGTGTGACTTCATCATCAGCCACAGCTAGTCTCTGCTGACTCTGAAAGTCAAGATATTACAATCTGATCACAGCTTAACACAGACAGACACGGTGCCCCACAAAATGCACAAATGGGTACATGATCATGAAAAAATCTACATGGCTACCTTGCATCTACAAAATCAACTGACTAGTAATTACCACCATGCACAATTTCAACCGATACTATGATCATGTCACAAAAACATACAAAATGCAGAGTGTGCCCTGGTTGTAACCATAAACAGAAACTGTCAACAAATTCGGATGGTAATAATGCCAATTTCTGAATTCTCAAGCTCTTTTCTTTAAGTAAATAATGAAAAGCTAACAGTTCAATTTCTTTAAGCTTATTATTATAGAATTTGTTGTTTCTAAAAGACTGACTCTACAACCAGTGCTCAGAGCAAACATACTAATGAAAAATGTTAACATAAACAAACAGAGAAAAACTGACCTCTTGCAAAAGCTCCCTTAAATTTGCAACTTCATTTGCAGTGGAGTCATCGGTTCCATGACCAGGTGGGCTTTGGGGCCCTTCCGATGAAACTGGGGATGCGCCACCCATAGGGGCAGTGGCGCTGTCCTCAGAACGCTGGCTTTCAGAGGGGGGCGAGGCATTGGCCGAGTCTGAGGTGGGATGCTGGTGGCGCATTGCATTTGAACGCAACTCTGCCTGGCGTCTATGATCATCTCGTTCACGATCCGCCTGTGACACACATCCGCGCTCCTTAGGATGTGCAAATGTGAGGTGGTTTAGTAGGAAAGGAGCATTGTTAGAGAGAAGGAGTGTTCCCATCTCCAATCATAAACACCAGGTTAAGACAGATAAGGCAAGACAGGAAGCACGCAGAGTAAATGCTGCTCAGAGTTTGGGTCATCAAAACATATCAAAGAAGGCCAACAATTTTTGACCAACATGCAACAATGTACGCAGCCCTCAAAACAAGGGGAACGATATTGACACAGGAGAGAGCGACAAGGAAAATGGAAATAAGATAGGGTATAAGCAAAAGAAATTTGAGGAAATAGTCGTCATGACAACACACCTGCAAGGACTGACGTATTAACTGAGCAACTTCACTATTTTGTGGATCTCTTTCTCTTCCAATAAGAAATTTCACTAAGCCACATGTATTTCGTAAAACAGAAGCTGCATAAGCTTGAGTCACTCCTACCAAGGATTTGCCATCAACTTCAATAATCTGATCATTGACCTTAAAGAAAAAGAAATTAAAATTATAAATCTTAAAAAATTAAATCAATGTTAGTACAGCAAGAAAAACTATACAGCATTTGGATCAAACAGGCTACCTGAATTCTTCCATCTTTTGCTGCAGCTCCATGGTCAGTAATTGTCTTGACAAAAATGCCTAATTTTTCTAGACCAGCATCAGCACCAACACCCATTCCAATTATGCTCAGTCCTAGTCCTTCTGGTCCTTTTATTAATTCAACAGGGAAAACATCCATTTTCTCCACTCTCTTCTCCAATTCATATTCTGCAGAAGCAGCAACAGGATCAACATCTTCATTGCGACGGTCGTAGTCCGTCATGGAAAATGTGCTGTACATCTAAAAACCAAAAAGCGAATTTTGAGCCATTTCCAAATTATTACATACAGAGAAGATAAATTGTGATAATATAGAGGCTTACCTTGATTGGTCCACTGCTAAACTTTACTTTCGTATTTTTTTTTACAGGTATTGGGTAGTCATCATCATCTTCTTCTGAATCAGGAAGTCCTGGGACTTCCATCCAGAAGTGTCCATCCTGATAGTAATGCACACCCTTTTCAACAAGAACCTGAAAATAAGAGCTAGGTCACAGCACAACTTCCAAACTGATCAAAAAAATTCTGCATTGCTACCACATAGCAATAGTGAAAGAAAAAAGTAGAAGACTGTATACTGTACCTCTTGACATGACTTTGGTGGGTAGTCTATAAGAAGCGAACTTTCTGAATCCCCTTCTTCAACCTCGATCATACTTGACTCAGATTCAGCTAAGTTAGCATCAGACCATAACTGGCTTGAAACAACTGAGTCATCCATTGTTGGGGACTTGTTGGGCACTTCCCCAGAGACTGAGTCCGATGGCCATTCGGATGCTATCGAATCCGTCAACACATCTGGAGTTTGAGCTGGAGTAAGAAGTTTCTTCACTTCCTGGGCCTCCTCATCAGATAGAAGTGCTTCCTGCCTGTAAAACATACTTTACTAGATCATGACAGTTACAAAGTAATATTACTTGTTGTTAGGATACAGGTAGTATCATTAGTGGAAAGAGTGCAGTTAAATGGACCTTAAGTTACATTATGTGTATGTTTTTTTTTTTAAAGCATAGATGAGTGAAGAGGGAACCAACGCTTAAGTAATTTTTTAGCACAGCTAAAAACAGAGTTTTGCTTTATCATCAACACTCTTAAATTAAGTTAAGGATGAAAAAGAAATGACAGGGTAACAAAAAGATCACCCGCACTAGAACAATTAAAACCGTCCTCATAAACCAAAACAGGCATGATTAGATCACTCTCCAAAAGAGCAACCTTTCACAGATGAGTGCGGAGTAAAGAAACAAAATTCAAAATAAAATTACAAGAGGACAAAACACATGAATTTGACTAAAGCATGGTTGAGACAAAACAGATGAATTTGACTAAAGCATGGTTAAAATACTTTTTTTCTCCTTTTTTTAAAAATCTCTTCTCACAGTATCAATATGAGAAAAACACTGCCATGAAAGCATTAACCAATTTAAGTTCTGATGCATTACTTAAATGAGCATTCAATATGGAAGTAATGTGCAACAAATACAGAATTTAACAGTTAGTGTTACACTCAACCCGCATAACTCACTGCACGTAACACAACACTGACACGCAGAACATATGCAGTTCAAATAAACAACCATCACTGCAAAACTTCTTTTTCAGAAAAGACTTGACAATAAAATATAATGCTGATGCCGCAACACAATCACTATAAGAGAAGGCACACATAAAAATGCAACAGAGTGATAGCTATCTAGCTAGACTAAGATTTAGTGCACACAACTCATTGAAAAATCACAAGGAAATGGGCGAGACACAGATATAGAAAACATCATCATAACCAGAGTGCCAGGAGTACGTACTTTATGGGTATGGGTAACCTTCCATACCAAATGTTAAATCAAATGTTACAGGATAGGGCCCACACAGCATACAATGAAGCAATTTAAATTGTACGATTCGCCTCACCCACATTAATTAAGCAAAGGAAGCAACTGACTCATGTCAGTGCAGCTGGGACAGACGTTTCTGCAATGTAGGTGGATTAGAGAGGACTACAGAAATCAAGCTATTGCACCAAACAAAACTCCACACGCACCAAGTGCACCAACACCAACTGGATAATATTACAGCACTGATCATTTCTGTTGGCAATAGGAATTTTTTGGACACACAAACTCACCGGAATCGTTTTTCCCAAATGCTGGTGAAAAAGAGTTGAGTTGAGGGGTACGGAGAACACAAAAAGAAAAAGAAAAAAGAAATCATGAAATTAGTTTCCTGATATCCCCACATTGACTGCGAATTCTAAATTCTTCCTGCGTATACTACACACTTTCGGCACCAAGCCTATCGCATTTTCTTTTTTAATACCTAAAATAAAGTGATGCTGTGGCACAGGCAATAGGTGAATTACTCAGTAATGTGTGAGAATAGAACAGTTCAGAATAATGTGACAATCATGCCAATCATTTAGATAATGAGAGTACTACAAGACACACAGTTTTGATAGCCATAAGATGAGAAAAGAACGAGGTTTTGTGATGAGACAAGCACCTGCATATTCACAAATTACTTGAGTGCTAAAAAAATTTATGTATGGATATTTGCTGTTCTGAAAGGGATTTTAAGATTTAAAAAATGTGAGAAGTGCAAATGTGTCGTCACAGAAAACAAATAGCCGCCAACCTGAAAAGTCATCACAACTCAATAAAAATCTTATATCTGTAAAAGCTTACCTTGTACTAAGAAGCTTTTCTGCTTCATCTGCAGTCATTGTTTCAGGTACCATTGCTTTGGATTGGGGTTTTGTTTCCAAGTACTCAGTTTTCTCCCCAGATGTTGACTCCTAAAAAAA
>CABIKL010002874.1:0-11838 GCA_902196195.1 Aptinothrips rufus | reverse complement strand
CCCCCCCCCCCCCCCCCCCCCCCCCCCCCGGCCCTTTTCACCCCCCAGCCGCGGCAGGCAAATCTGACTTCGCTCAAGTTTTGAGCTCACGCCCAGGTCTAGCGAGCGAACTTCATTCACTTGGCTCTTGGCTGTAATGTTGTGGGTCACGAAACACAAAATCCGGTAGCAGCAGTCGGGCTGGCAAAGGTGGTAGGTTTGTAAGGCGCACTGTCATTGAGTAGAATCGAAACTTGATTATTATTTCCTGTTTTCTTAAACATGTCTCCGTCCTTTTGTTGACTCGGAGTGCTCTCCGTCCCTCGTGTTGACCGTGCAGTGTCGTGAAGCCCTTCAACCTAACCCAGCCCGCCTGAGGTCGTCATTTTCCTCTGACTTGCGTGCGAAGGGCTTAAGCGCGCTCGGCTGCACTGCGCTGCCGAAATTTGAGTCATTTCAGTTGGAAGTTGGGCTTGGGCTTATATTTCAGTCTCCCGAAGCAGCCGAACAGCCTGCTGAGCTTGTCGGAATATTTTGGTCGATGTGCAGTCGCGCAAATTTCACAAATTTCTAAATTTGTGAACAAATGTATGAATGTAAGTGCCGCCATGAATGACGGACATTAGGTTTTCGTGGAGTTTTAATGGAGTTTTCGTGGCTCTGCGGTACACTCTAGTAGTATCCGAGGCGTACGCGAAAGGTACCCGAATTACTCGAAAGGTACTCGGGACTCGCTGCTACCCGCTTTTGCCTGACACCGCGCTCCCATACCATAAGGGGCCGTCCATAAATTAAGACAAAATTGGGCCCTTTTTTACCCCCTCCCTCCCTTCGTAAGGCGAATAAAACCTAACCTCACCATGCTTTTGGTATTGGACCATAAGGCAGGCTCGGACCCTCTCCCGCACCTTAGAGCCTTACGTAATTTATGGACAGCCCCTAAGCATACCGACTCGCGACGCGACGTCGTCCTCTGCGTGCGTTCCTCGGAATGTGTCGTTAAGCTCTTGGTTGGTCGTGCCACGCCGCGCCACGGCAAGCTCAGCCACGCTCAGCCACGCCAGGACACGCCCCGCCACGCTCCGCACCAGCTGGCCGGGGCGCGGCGCGGCACCGCGGATATAGGATATCCGCGGTGCGACTGGCCAGCCAGGTCTGGCCAGGTACAGGTCCGTACTGCTGCTAGGCCCGGCTCGGCCCGGCGCGGCTCGCTCGGCTGGGCTCGCCAGGGCCCGGCCAGTCAATGAACTGCTGCAGGCCGGGCCGGGCGTGGCCCAGGCCCAGCTCCTGGCCATAGGTAGCCCTGGACTGCTGCGCTGGGCTCTGCGGGCTGACTGGACCGGACCTGGACCTGACCGGGAGTCTGCCTGGCACTGGCAGTGGCGAGCATTGCTCTGTCTCACTCGCTCCTCAAACTAGCCGCACCGCTCTGTCTCACTCGCTCCTCAAACTAGCCGCATCGCTCTGTCTCACTCGCTCGCTCCTCATACCGGCCACATCGCTCTGTTTTACTCGCTCCTCATACCGGCCGCATCGCTCTGTCCCACTCGCTCCTCATACCGGCCGCATCGCTCTGTCTCACTCGCTCCTCATACCGGCCGCATCGCTCTGTCTCACTCGCTCCTCATACCGGCCGCATCGCTCTGTCTCACTCGACCCGACTCGACTCGACCCGTCCGTTGTTGCTCTCCTGGACGGAGAGACTTAAACGCGGGGATGGGACGCGCCCCTACTCTGCTACCCCCGTGCCCGAATCTTGTCTTTTCTTCGAACTGCTAGAAAAAATCACAACAAAAAGTACAATCAAGTATTGTAAGTTAATTTCCCAATCGCATTGTAGGCAACTACTGTACCTTCCCCGCCCCCTCATCCTTGGTGCAGTACGTATTGTACCAGAAATCGTGTGACCTACAATACAGAATTGTAATTTTTTTTCCAAAGAGTACAAATATCAAGTTTAGTTCGTATCTCAACACGTTCCGTTTGCAGTATGTGAGATGAGAGCGCAGATAGTATCGACAGAGCTCGGCTCGCTGAGAACGAGGGCGCCTTCCAACAATAACAGTCCCCTCCGCCCCCTCCTTCCTGCCCCCTCCCCCTCCCTGGCGGAACCAAGGCTTCCCGATGATGGGCTTTTAGGGCAGTAGGGTTTGTACCCGCCTTGTTCGAGCCGCCGTGGTTTCTCTGTAATTGGTTTCAAATCGCGCGCCTCGGCCGCACTCCACGCCACGCCACGCCCTGGCAGAGCCCTTCAATTGTTCTCGCCACGCCCACAGCGGGCTGGGCTGGGCAGGGCAGGGCAGGGCAGAGACAGCGGGTCCTCAAGGAGGCTGAGCGTGTCGCTGAATGGAGCGACCTTGCTCGGCCTGGCGAGTGGCTAGCCGTGGGCGCTGCTGGCGAGACTGCTGGCCTGAGCGGGCAGTGTGACGATGGGATACCAGTAAGGACGAATGGAATCCATGAATGAACGAGCCGAATGGACGTCCCGCTTACCTGGCGTGCCATACGGACCGCGCATTAATTAGATCACCACAAGTTCCGGGTCGCGGATGGATCCCTCCACGCGTGAGCGAAAGTCAGTCGTCTCTCTTATTCCAAGCGTATGCTTAAGATTTGACAGGGCACTCTATGAACTCGCGCAATTAATGAACAACGCTTTATGATGGCCTAAAATCACTGGCAATCAATCGGTGGGAAAACGAAAGTATACTTAAGAAAAAATGCAATGAAAAGTAAAGTTCTGAAATGTATACTTGGCATCGTTATAACGCAATGACTTATGGGACGTAAACTTTTCAAAAGTCTAGTTTCGGACGCGCATTTTGTGTTTCCAGTGATTGGTTTTAAAAGCGTCTCTTTCCCTTGACAGATCTCAGACATCGTGGTCGGCCAGGAGCCCAATGTGTCCGCCAGAGACGTGCTGCTGCGCTGGGCGAGGAGGACCACGTCCAAGTACCCGGGCGTGCAGGTCCGCGACTTCACCACCTCCTGGCGGGACGGCCTCGCCTTCAACGCCATCATCCATCGAAACAGGTCAGTAGCTGCCGGCTGCCGGGGTAGGTGAAGCAAGGGGTAACCACTACCCCAAACGTGTACAAGATTTAAAAATTTATAAATCTTTTAAATTATTTACTGTGATTTTAAATGATTTAGCGTAATTTTAGAGTGATTTAGCCTGATTTAAGATGATTTTGAGTCATGATTTTAAATGATTTAACGTGATTTACTGTGATTTTAGATGATTTAGAGTGCTTTAATGTGATTTAATCTGATTTATCTTGATTTTTTTGTGATTTTTTGTGATTTTTTGTGATTTTTAGATGATTTGTTCTTGATGATTTAAAATGATTTTCGATGATTTTAAATTATTTTTTTTTTGGAGATGTACAAGATTTTTTCGAGTGGCTACCCCTTGAGGTAAAGTCGTCGCAAGGCATTCTGGGACGGTGTGTCCCCACCCGCATCGACCCACTAGCGAACGTTCTTTTCCGGAAAATTAAAATTGATGGAAAAACCCGATTCTACCGAATATTTTTCTTAACTTTGGAAAGATTGGTCTTCAGCTCTGTGAAAGAAAAATGAAATATATAGCCATCGTTTCGTATTTTTAACGAAGGAATTAGGTGTGATGGAAGGAAATTAGTAAAATGGAAGCATTCATCAAGGCCCATGTGTGGCCTGTCAGGTATCGCCCAGCATGCTTTGCGATGACTGTGCCTATCTGGCCATCCCCAGCCCGGAGCCCCTGCGAGGGTAGGCCGTACCGCCGCACACGGCTGTCGCAGCGTGTTGCCTACCCTCTGCTCGTAAGGCGTTCTGTCTGCGGAGGGCATTTTCGACGCATTTAGATTGCTGTTGTAGATTCATTTTGTGTCTTTTTTTACAAGTGCGGTCGATGAATATTGACGGAATTGCATCCTCTTGCAGGCCGGATCTGGTTGACTGGACCAAAATCCGCAAGCGAGCTGTCCGGGAGCGACTCGAGGCTGCGTTCTTCATTGCTGAACGCGAGTTTGGCGTCACTAGACTCCTGGATGTCGAGGGTGAGTGTCGCTCCTGCCTTGCTCCTACTGTTCACAAGTCACGCTAAGTAATGATTTGAAATGTCCATGACTAATCTTGCGTTTCCTCTTTCTTTCAGATGTGGACACTAATGAACCAGATGAAAAGTCTCTTATTACCTATATTTCATCAATGTATGAAACATTCCCCGATCCACCACAACAGCATCCTCTTCATGATAGTGTAAGGGTACCAGGAATACTGTTGTCATCTTTCTTTTGTTTCCTTTCAACATTTTAAATTATGTGTTTTAATTCCTGTTCTGTTTTTGTGCTGTTTATTTCAGGCACTAATTTCTCTTGTTTTACACACTTTTTCACACCAAACATACAGACACAGTGAAGTGATTCATTTATCTACACAATGACCCCACCCTCACACCATTTAATTCGCCTTGTCTTGCAATGTTCTTGTTTTGAACGTACTGTGAACTTAGTTGTTTTCCTAGGCTAGTGAAATGATCTAGTTTGTGTTCATTTCCTTTCCTCCCCACTAGGAATCCTCCGCACGGCTCAATGAGTACAGGGACCTGGCCACCGACCTGACCAGGTGGATGCGTGAGAAGACCACGCTCATGCAGGAGCGTCACTTCCCCAACACCCTCATTGAAATGAAGAAGCTGGCCAACGAATCCGTACGCTTCCGAAATGAAGAGGTCCCGCCGCGACAGAGAGACAAACAGCGCCTGCAGCACATGTACCGCGAACTGCAGGTCCGTGTCCAATACGAATACCAATACCAATATGAATAGCACATTCCTATAAATTTAAAGAAAGTTTCATTGTGACTTATTGCTATCTGTTTTTGTTCTTCACAACAGAGCGAAGTGGATCTGGAATCATCCGAGCTTCATATTGAAGTAATCGACCGACAATGGAACCGCCTCATGATGGCACACCAAGAGAGAGATGTTGCCATTCAAGAAGAAATTAAAAGGTACTTTTTTTTATGGTACAAGGGCAGTTCTTAGTTCTGAGGGAAATACATTAGTTTTCTTGGTTGTCATTCAAAAGACTGTGTATTGAAAATTACAAGTAATATAATGTCCAAGATCACACTTCATAAATTGCTACTACTTTTGAAATCTTTTATTTTCAATCGACAAAAACCTACATTTTAATTTAATAATAACAGTAATACTGTAATAATAATGATAATAATAATACTCGGCAGGCTGGAGCGGCTGCAACGCTTGGCTGAAAAAGTTCACCGAGAGATCAAGCAGGTCGACAGTCGACTGGAGGAGCTGGAGATGCGCATCGAAGACGAGGCGCGGCGGCTGGACCGCCTGCATCCCCTCGACAGCAAGCGCAACGTGGACGCCATCGAGCAGGACATCCGCATCGTGGAGGAGCAGATCCAGACCCTGTTTGGCGACGTGCAGACTCTGCGTGATGGCCGCTATCCGCAGGCTCCCGAACTCCTGAAGCGGTACTGTCTTGTTCTTATTTGTGAAATTATATCCCTGAAGTTTCAGTTTTAGGAACCGGAATTGTTTTCTTTAGTTTATCAAATAATATTTTGAAGCAGAAAAGTTTTTTGATTGGCATTAGACTTGAGTCTCAAATTTAAAAAAATGAATTACAGTGTAAGGTAGTTTGGCATTAGTCTTGCTTTTTCTGATTGCAGAGTCCAAAAGCTTCACCAGCGTTGGGTGGATTTGCGTAATCTTCTACACAAGAAGCTTATTGCTCCTCTCTCCAACATGTCATTCCCAGTTGAAGAACGCACAGTGCGCCGTGAGAAGGTGACCGTTGTCGAGACACGCCTTGTTGACACCAACCAGCACTTCCTGAACCTGCAGGAATGTGCCGAGTGGGTGCGCAACAAGCTGAAACAATTGCAAGAGGCTGAGTACGGCTCAGACCTACCTGGTGTGCAGACCGAAATATCGATCCACCAGAGAGAACATAAGAGCATCGAACAATTCCATACAAAGATTGAGCATTGTGTCAATGCTAAGGCAAACTTCCATGGAGAAGAACTTCAGCTTTACAACCAGCACTTGAGTGTGCTGCACAAGCTCTATGCCGACTTACTGACTGCGTCCAACAAGCGCACAACTGATCTTGAAATACTGCATGACTTCCTGCAGTCGGCTACAAATGAGCTCATGTGGCTGAATGAAAAAGAAGAGGTTGAAGTATCCCGCGATTGGTCAGACAAAAACATGAATCTGCCAGCAGTTGAACAATACTATGAGGTAAGCCCCATCTTGTTAATTTTGTTTTGATCCTCAATTTCCTAAGCAGAGGAAATCCTAGATTTCTTTTCTGTCAGTCTTTTTAGACAAGAAAGGGAGCAAAACAAAAAAAATTTTATGTCTATTTTTATTTGTGCCTGTAAGGCATTGATTTATTTATCTTAACTCAGTTTACCTCTTTTTTTTTTATAAATGCAAAGCATTACTTTGGATCTGGGTGGGAGGTGAGTTTGAATTACTTTTTGGTTTGCTGCACAGGTTGTTTAAGTACCATAATTTTACAACATTTTCCTTTTTCTGTTGAAGCATCCATCGATTTATGAAAAACCTGTGCTTTTATTTTGAGTTGCCTGTTTGGTTTCTGTTTTTTTTAATGTTGCTTCCTTTTCTTTCTTTTTCAACTTTGTGTTTTGGGGCTTGTTTCCAAAATTAGAGCATTCGACTTCTGAAAGTTTTAAACCTATACTGTTTTATTAAATTTTCTTGTTGCATTATCATTCCCTATGGAAAAAAGTATTATTCCAGTCTTGTTTTATATGTTGAAACATCTTTTCAGCCAGTTGGGTTTGGCTTTGTTATTTTCACTAAAGAATGATGTCTCTCATTGCCCTTGTGCATGTGTATGCGTACATGTAATTTTATCAGACAGGTTGTTTTCATTTATGTTCATTGTGGACACTTCGATTTCTTTTGTTGTAGTCCCTGATGAGTGACCTCGAGAAGCGCGAGATCCAGTTCTCTGCTGTCCTGGACCGAGGAGAAGCCCTCATCCTGCAGCACCACCCTGCCACCAAGACCATTGAAGCTTACATGAAGGCCATGCAGTCTCAGTGGTCGTGGGTGCTTCAGCTGACGCTCTGCTTGGAGACACATCTCAAGCATGCCCATAATTCTCAGCAGTTCTTCAGGGATGTGAAAGAAGCTGAAAACTGGATCAATAAGTATGTTCCTTTGGTCCTGGTGATTGATTTTAAATTTTTTCATTTGATTTTGTCAGCTTCTAATTTTTTCTTTTTGTTTTTATTAATTTTTGCTTTTAGACGTGATGAAGTTCTGAATACAACATTCTCAGCTTCTGAATTCAGTTTGGATGAAGGTGAACGATTACTGAAGGGAATGCAGGAATTGCGTGAAGAATTAAATGCCTATGGAGATGTGGTCACAAAACTGGCTCAGAAAGCAAAAGAAATTGTGCCAATGAAACAGAGACGTATGCCTGTAACAAAGGCAACACCTGTCGTCTCTATCTGTGCCTACAAACAAGCAAATGTATGCTTTCTCTTCTTTTTATAGAAATACTTTTATTGTCAACTTACAAAATAATTGTGAAATAATTTTACTCACTGATTTGTTTTTGTTACAGGCCAATATTGAAAAGGGTGATCCATGCGTGTTGCATGATAATTCTGGTCGCATCAAGTGGCGTATTGTGAGCCGTGCCGGTATTGAATGCCAAGTACCTGGCGTAGTCTTCTTACTTCCTCCACCTGACAAGGAGGCTCTAGAAGCCATTGAGCGGTTGAGACGCCAATTTGACCGAACTGTTGCACTTTGGCAGAAGAAGCAAATGCGTCTGCGACAGAACATGATTTTTGCCACAATCAAGGTTGTGAAGAGTTGGGACTTGGAGCAATTTTTGGCTATGGGACAAGATCAGCGTAATGCCATTCGCCGGGCTCTCAATGAAGATGCTGATAAGTTGCTTCAGGAAGGTGATCCCACCGATCCTCAGTTGCGCCGTCTTCGTAGAGAAATGGAGGAAGTTAATCGCCTCTTTGATGAGTTTGAAAGACGTGCCCGAGAGTTGGAAGAAAGCAAGAACATCACACGTAGATTTAATGACCAGATTGGATCACTGCAGCAAAGATTGGATGATATGGAGCGCACCCTTAATCAACGCATCAATTCTTTCTTGCCACGTGACTTGGACTCACTGGAGCACCTTGTCATTGAACACAAAGAATTTGAGACCAGATTACAAGCCTTGACACCAGATGTAGACAGAGTACAAGAAACATTCCGTAATGTTCCTCAGAAGACTCCAGCTCTTCAACAGAAACTGGATAAATGCTTACAGAAGTGGAATTCCCTGTGGAATTCTTCACATTTGTACATTGAGAGGCTGAAATGTGTTGAGGTGGTCCTTTCTGGTTTGGAAGAAGCTACTAATGCTGTTTCAGAGTTTGAAATGAAATTGGCTTCCTATGACAAAATGCCATCAGATATTGAAGCGCTGCAGCGTCTCCATGAAGATCTTTTGAACCTGCAGAGTGCTGTAAGCCACCAGCAAATTGCAATTGATCAACTCAATGAAGATGCCGTGAATGCGCGCCGTTTGGTGGAGAAGTCGCGTTCAACAAGTGGACATCGGGGTGCAGGTCATCCTGATGTCGACAGACTGGAAGCTGATGTAGAACGCATCACCAAGCGCTGGAACAACGTCTGCAATCAACTTGTAGAAAGGTAAGCATGAGTCAGTAAACTTTTATTCCTCATCTCGTTTTAGTCATCAGCTCATCCTCATTTAATAAAATTTAGTCTTTCAAAGAGCAAGTTAACATTCTTAAATTTCTCTTCCAGGCTGCGCAGTTGTGAAGCAGGATACGGTCTTCTTCAGAAGTTTGCCAACACATATGAAGCTGAAGTGAAATTCGTTGATGAGAGCTACAAGCAACTCAACGCCATTGCCCCATCCAAGCACCGCGCTCTGGAGCAAGTGGATAACACAAAGGTAACCGCATCCTTTTTCAGGAGAAACAGTTTGTTGCAGCGATGTGAGTCAAAATGTTGGAAGGGAGGGTGAGTTCCTTTGCAGGCAATTTCTAGGTCTTCTAGGATTGAGCTCCACATGGCAACACGCCTTCTCATCTCTACACAAGGCAGCTGTGGTTGGACATCAACGGATGTATATTTTCCCCATTTTCAAATCAAATGAGTGTTAATTGCATCAGCAAATGTAAAGTTGTCATGAAAATTTTGAATCCTTCTGACTCCGTTTTTGCATGGCAGTAGAATTAATTTTGATCATGGCAACCATTCAGTCGATGTAATTAAACTGGTATGGGTACTAACAGTTTTGACTTAGCACTTCTTTCTGTTTTGCACTGAC
Organism: Aptinothrips rufus; assembly: GCA_902196195.1. Lineage (NCBI taxonomy): Eukaryota > Metazoa > Arthropoda > Insecta > Thysanoptera > Thripidae > Aptinothrips > Aptinothrips rufus. The sequence continues at coordinate 2,485 of CABIKL010002874.1, read as the reverse complement.
CTTTCAGTGGTTTATTTTAGGGAGTGGATTCTTCTAAATTGCACACACACACAAAATAAATAGGAAAGATACTGAATGCAGTGCACACCTTCAAAACACATCCTCAACTAACAACAGTGGTTCTTTTTTACTCTCATAGTCAATTTAAAAATTTATGAATGCATGTGAATGTTTTGAAGCATGTGAGATTTAACAGTGGTAGTTCTACCTCTGTAGTTTAATTAAAAATCATTATGTCTACAGTATCTTCTTAAAATTTGAACTGGAACAAGTCTCCTCCAGTGGTATATTCTGAGGATTAGTTGGGTCTGTAGTGTAACAAACTATGACTATTTTTTCATCCTCTAATTTTTCTTGTATGATGCATGAAATCAGGGGAATGCAGTTTACTTCACTCTTTTTCTGTGAATATCACAAACAATTATATATGTAAGATCCTATTATTAACTGTTTTCTGTAACTGTTTTAGTTATTGACTCTGATCTCTAGAAATACTTCTATAATGTCACTTTATTAAATTTTCTGCATTTTGGTTTAACATGAGGGACCTATTTGTTATGAAACTAACATCTAACCATAACTTTGGTGCTCTGTCCACCAATGTTGCAGGCCCTGTACAACAGTGTAGTAGAAAGAGCAAAACCAATTGAGGCTGTGAATGTTGATGGTGGAAGATTTATACGTGAAGCCAAGGTAAGACTAATGTCATGTTTTCTCTCTTTGTTGTGCTCTAATTTTTGCTCTTTGTGTGTGTCTAAAATTTTGCCAGCAAGATTCCGCGTATCTCGTGCGATGGAGCGAGTGTTGCCGTCATCTAGCATATCTCAATTTTATGAGGATGTCAATTTGACTCCAACTGCAAATTTTCTGTGGTTGTTTTAACTGTGTGACTTCATCCGACAGCTTGCACAGCACTCTGATAGATCAAGCATTTTCACTTTCCTGCATCTGAGGGAATTCAGTGCATTGTGAATTAGCTTAAGTGAGAAGTTAATGCTTGGCAGAATAATTTTAATTGCTTTTTTCATGCTGCAAGTGTAGCTAACTGATTTAAAAACAAGTAAACAAGTAAAACTTTCATGTCACTGACCAGTGCGTTGGCTGACTCAATCTTGTTTTAACAATTAAGTTTAAAGCTTTTGCTTATTTATAAATTTTAAGCTCTAACCAAAGCACTTGCTGGGATACGTTTGTAAACACATAATATTAGGAGTGAGTAAGATTTATGATTGTGTTCTCAGAATATTGATGAATCCCAATAATGTTTTCATCTCAAAGCAAGGATATGATTTACTGATTGCACCTTGATAAAGCAAGATTATGTTCAGAATTCAAACTTAGTCACTAAACTGTTCTTATTTTTACTTATTTTCAAGTTTTGTTTTGAAATTCCAAGTCTTCTTTTTGTAATTTATTTTTTCTATTTTGAATGCCACTGAAGTGAATTAGCATTGAATTCAGTGACTGGCCTCACTTCTTCATAGTCGCGGTGATGGCACTAGTTGTAGAGAAGGTTCACCGAGTGCGATGTTTAACAAGGGAAGGGGAAGTTTAATCTCAATAATATAATCATCTTGCACAGACTAACCGGTGCTAAAGCTAACCAACAACTCCCTGTGTCCCCATTAACCGCGAGCAGATCTACGACCTGCGGCTCCAGCGGTATATTGACTGGCTGGTGGACGAGGTGCATCCTAGTCTCGACGTGGGCTCGACGAGGAACAAGCGGGCGCGGACTAGTCGCGACAACAGCAACGCCAACTCAACGGACGGCGCGGAGACAGTGGCGCGGCAGCTGGATGTGCTCAACAACCGCTACCAGACCCTCCTGGGCATCCTGCTGGACAGGCTGCGACAGTTGGCAGCCATGATTCAGGACCCCCAGCTGCAGGTAGGCCACTTCGTGCTTCGTTTAAATAGCTTAGTTTCATAACACGGGATTTCGAATTCGGGAAAAAATTTCAAGAGAAAGTTAGGGATAGTTCAGAAATTTGAGAAAATATTTCAGGAGAAAGTTAGGGATTGTGAAAATTGTGAAAACTGTGGCCATACTAGAGTTCCAATCCAATGGGGAAGTACCAGATCGCTGGTCCGTACAGGACAGCGCAGGTGTTGGATACACTTCCGGAGAATGAGCTAATCACGAGGATTGTAATAGGTGCTTGGATTTAGTGGGGCAGGGCAGCCTGGCTCTGTCCTGGAAGGCCGAGCTGTATCGTGGGCGACGGGCGGTGGGAGTGCCGGGCCGGGGGCCTAGGCTCGCTCCAGTGTGGGCGACACTGCGCTGGCCTGGCTGGCTCGCTGACCGTCACAGGTGTCCTTGGCCATTCTTTGGCCGTTCGGATGGCCAATTACAGACGCTGATGACACAGTCTCGATCCGATTCGATGGCGGGCTATTTTTGCCCGGCTCATCTCTGTGCGTGTTTTTCTTTCTTTTTTTTTTTCACCGGGTTGAAACTATCGAACGTGTTGTTGCTGGGAGG
>CABIKL010002873.1:0-11839 GCA_902196195.1 Aptinothrips rufus | reverse complement strand
GGGGGGGGGCGTGAATGCTCTGTCTCCGGTATAGACGAGTCGGCTAGCTGCATTGCTCCGATCGATTCGTTCGGCCGCTTAACAAAGACGCCGACACAGTAAGTCGGCCTCACACATCCAGCAGTGTGTCTGCAAAATATTAGCGAGGGGCCCTTAGTGAGGGGTTCACTCATGTATTCTCTCCTACAACTCCATGTATCCTTTTACATTCTGTCTTGAACTTGAAAAAGTACTCAAAATCTCGCGCATTCATATCTGCTGAGAAAAACGTTATTTTATAAGTAAACGTTTTTGATAAAAATTTCAGAAACGGTAAGTGTGCGTGCTTGTTTTGCAGCGCGGCGAGGGGCGGGGACCAGGACGTGGAGGAGGTCGCCGAGAGGGACGAGGACGAGCGGCTGCGGGGCCTGCAGGAGCTGCTCCAGGAGCTGAGCCGCTCGGAGCGCGCCGCCCAGGAGGTGGTGCTGGGGCTGCGCAGGGACATCATGAGGCTCGAGGAGCACAACGGACAGCTGCTCGCCGCGCTGGACAGCTACAAGATCGAGTGCCACCGCCTGCAGGCACGTGCACGTCCTAGCCTCGCTCCGGGTAGCGGCGCGTAGCTGCGCTTAGCGGCGCGTGATTACTATGGATAGGGCCGCGCTGGCTCACCAGCAAGGGGCGTGACGTGGCGGGGCGGGGCGGGGCGGGCTGGGGCGAGGCTATTTCATCCCCCGCCATGTCTTGAGGGGGGGTGCGTCACAAGCGGGGGGAGGCGGGACTCGAGCGTCCATAACCCGGTAATTTTACCGTACATTTTGATCGTCATTTGAAGACTGTTGTTATTCCAGATTACCAGTGTTTTAAGTCTGGTAATTTTTAATCAGATGGTTTGGATAACCATTTTTTTTTATGGTAAAAAGATAATTACCATTAAGAAAAACTGGTAAAAATGTTTACCATTAATTTTGTATGGTAATGACGATGCTTCAAAATACAGTGATCCAAGCGTTTGAAAACGGAACACGCGGAAACATGTCAGCAGTGACTTGACTGCGATGTCCCGGGTTCAGATACCAGCGCTGGCCACACTGGCCTCTGCTACTCGCGTGGGGGGGGGGGGGGGGGGGGGGGGGGGGGGCGGGGGGGGCAGTGGACACGCCTCCGGCATCCACGCCCTTTGTTCTTGACCTCGGGCCGCCCTTTTTCATCCATGTGCAGATTAAAATCTAGGATGTCATTATTTATCTGGACGCGGTGGTCAGCTGGCAGGACTAGGGCTAGGGGAAGGCGGAGGGCGGAGCCTCTGCGACCTCGCGTCAACTACAGCACTATATAAGACCCGCCACGCCAAAGATCTTAAACACCGCCCCGTTGAACATGGGGAACGGAATGCACCCCGATTCGCGCCAATCAGTGCCATGGCGTCATCGCGTGGCGAGACGAGACGTCTCCCTTGGAAAGCTGCTGCTAGGACTAAACAGGCCTTGAACTCTGCAGCGCCTGGACCGAACGAGGGCGTGGGTGGGTGGGTATGGGTATCAGCTCACGGTGCAGTTCCCTCGGCTCGGCTTGCTCTGCTCGGCTCGGAACGGGCCCTGGGGAGGAGCCAGATAGAACGCTGTCCGACGATTATCTGTCGACCTGACCCGACCTTCCCGCCGTCTCAGACTTCAAATCACTCCCCTGTGATGCGCCGCTCTGCTGTGCTCTGCTCTGCTCACCGGGCTGGGCCGCTGGGCTGCTGGGCTCCGCGCCAGGGCCAGACAGGGCCTGCCCCGGGAGGATAGGCATCCCGCCATCCCGCCCCTGTCAGCCAGTCCCTTGCTGCCCGCCTGATGGCGACTGTCCAGGCGGGCGTCAGGAGAGGCTGCAGTGGCTGGAGGGGCTGGAGAGGCTGGAGGGGATGGAGAGGCCGGAGGGGCTGGAGAGACTGGAGGGGCTGGAGAGGCATGAGGGCTGGAGGGGCTGGAGGGGCTGGAGGGGCTGGAGGGGCCGGAGGGGCTGGAGAGGCTGGAGGGGCTGGAGAGGCTGGAGAGGCATGAAGGCTGGAGGGCTGAAGGGGCTGGAGCAGCGCTGCGAGTGAGGATACGAGCGTTTGATGAGAGTGATGGAGTGGCATTAGTTTGGAGTTCGAGCACCGCGAGTAGAGAGCCTGCCGCGGGGTAAGTCGAGCCGAGTACTAGCCGTGATGTCAGCCGTTCTCTCCTTTCTACGCTCTCTAGCCGGAGAATAACGTTCAGCGCAGACTCTCCTCTAGATTTTCGCACTTGGTTACTGTAAGAAAAAACTTGTAAATTTACGATAGTTATCTTAAACTTTTCTTTCCAACATCAGTCGATCAGGATTATTTAGGTTAGTAGGAATAATTTCAGGAGAACTCTATATATATGCTGTAAATTTATGACAAACCTTGGAAAACCTCGGACCGACTTGGTGAATTTACGAAGATGTTTTTAACCAGCCGCGAGCTCCAGAGCCTCCAGTGGCTGCTGGAGCGACCGGACTGCTGGTCGTCACGGGCAGGGTCAAGGTCAAGGTCACTCCCCTCATACGAGAATGAAGCTGTCATGAGGCGCGGCTATGAGGAGAAGTCACGAGCCCGCAGGGGAATTATTCACTGCCATGAATGGCTAGTGTGAGTAGGGACAGGGACGCAGGCCCAGCGAGGAGGTGTCGAACCCGTTGAGTTCGAACAGACCGGGATCACTGCGATTGGTTCTATTCTATGGAGCTCCTTACAAAAAAGTATGGCAGCACGTTTGTTTTGGAGAGCCAAGTAAAATGTGAGACTGACAAAATGTTTTTGCCAACTTTAGCTCAATTTTTGTGGAATTTCTCAAAGTTTTGAAAACAACGACTTGCCCAGTGGATCGATGTCATCCCGTTTTTCAGTAGCTTTGGTCCATAGAATGCGACACGGTAGGGCGGGGCGAGGCGGGGCGAGGCCTCGTGCAGGTAGACAACCAACTCCGTACTTTACGCTCCTTCAGGAACACACACACAGGAAGAAACTTTGTAAGGCAGCGATCTGGAAGTAGTCTTCCCTGAGGCGCTGAGATAGCTTCCGTGATCGGCAGCGCGCAGGTCGGAAGCTAGGTCGGCGGGGCGGCAAGGACTTGGGCAGGACGTGATCTCGCTCGATAGGGCACTCTTGACCCTTTGACCCTTGTCAATAGGTTCAGCTAGATTCGATGTTTTCAGTCCTCTGTGCACGTTTTAAAACTGATTCAGATTGGTATTCAGCATCGATCGACACGACCAGAGAGGGCGGCCTGGAGCGATGAACTGCAGATGTTCTGTTATGAGGAATTCAGCGCCAACAAGGGCCTTCTTGTGCAGATTTTATTTTTTCGAGTGTAACCTGGAACTGCGTCATAGCGCAGCGCTGTTGTGCCTAACCTAACCTAACCAGACCTAACCTAACCTAACCCTGAGCCTGTCTATGTCTTGCAGGGGGTGATCGAGTCGCTGAGCGCCGCGGCCATGCGAGCGCAGGAGCTGGAGGAGGTGGACCAGGCCAACAGGGAGCACATCGCCACGCTGAGGGACAAGCTGGCCGAGCTGGAGATGCAGCTCCAGCAGCAGCAGCAGTACCAGGAGCAGCAGCAGCAGCAGCAGGGGTGAGTCGGCCAACCCCTTCCCATAGTGCTGTCAACATCCCGTCGTAATTAGCTTGAATTGTAATTAGCTTACGGTGCACTGAGGCCTCCGCGTCGGGTCGGGTACACAGGACTTTAAACGGCTTCTGAGGAACCTGAGGTCGGCGGGGCGAGGAGGGAAAGCAGACGAACAGTTCTCAGAGCACAGCGCTGTGCAACCTGCTTACGCTGAAGAAAAATAACATGACATCCTAAATCGAGTAGAATTATGTGAAAATTCGCTCGGAGCAACAATAAAAACATAGAAAAAGGAGAAAAAAAAAAGCGCGATTTTGACAAAAAAATTTAGAGTACACCCAGCGCTGGAGCGAACACTTTCCTGGGGCGAGTTTGTTGTCGACCATCGTAATTACGGCGAGAGAGAGAGAGTGTGACTTTCAGCTGGGTGCAATGTAAATACTGGCGTGCTCGCACCTGGGCCCTGGGCCCTTTGGAAGTACAAACAAGGACCATGTCCTGTTTCATTTTAACTACCTGCCTCCTACCCTACCGGGTATTTAGTCCTTTTAGAAGCCGCGGTGTGTTTAGAGAAGGAGGAGGCGAGGTGTCCAACACCGAGACGCTGAAAGCTTTGGGTTTGTCGAGTTCGCACGCGTTGCATAGCAGACCAGACCGCCATAACTTCCAGTTAGAGACTCGGGACTCTGACAGCGTCATTACATGGATACCGCATTCTCACGAGGAGTGGCGTGGCGTGGCGGGGCAAGGCGACGTGCTGTAGATTGTGATGGTGCTGTTGTTGACTGTGGCAGGTACCTGATGGGCGACGTGATGGGGTACCAGGCCCAGTACCAGTACCCGGTAGCGTACGGCGCCGAGTACTACCCGCACCACCACCAGCTGGCCCCCGCGCCGCCCCAGAACCCACCGCCGCCCCCGCAGCAGCCCCCGCCGCCCCCGCATCAGCCCCCGCATCAGCCCCCGCAGCCAGCAGAGCCCCCGCGGCCCCCGCTGCAGTCTCCTCCCGCCCCGGCGGCCTCCGTGTCCGCGTCCTCCTCGTCGACGACGGCGTCCTCGGCGCGCGGGCTGTCCCTCCCCCGCCACGCGCGCCGCCGCGTGCGGCAGTGCTACAACTGCCAGTCGTTCGGCCACGACGCCCGGGACTGCGCGCGCCCCACGACCTGTCTGGTGTGCAGCGCGGAGGGGCACAGCCACAAGGAGTGCACCGCCACCACGGCGCACTGCGTCAACTGCCAGGGCGCCCACCGCGCCTCCTTCAAGGAGTGCCCCGTCCGCCTGGCCCACAGCGCCGCCCACTGAGCGCCGCCCCACGCCCCGCCACATGCATCGCCACGCCCCGCCACGCCACATGCATCCCCACGTTATCACAATCACACCGCGAAGCCATACGCTCATCGGGGAGACATGCACTTGACCAGGACCAGAGGGGAGCGGCAGGCGACTGTGATAGCGGCCCGCCTTACCCAGCCCCACCCCACCGCCCTGGCATCCCCCCAATAGCTATCAGCAGCGATGCAGTATATTGAATGCTTGATTACCCTCCCCCCTCTCCCCCGCCGTGCTCCGCCCAGCCGGTCGGAGCTTCGCCCCTACTGACTTATTGACGAGGCTGCTCCGCGCCCCGCCCCGCCCCGCCCCGCCCCGCCCCGCCCCGCCCCGTTGCAGTGGCGCTGCAGGTAAATACCATGACCGGGACTTCGTCAGCATCTAGATGGGACAGGACACTGTCCCAGTGCACTGTAAAGCTGACTGCCAGCTCGCCGAGGGCCCTCGGTATCAAGTGGCGCCCCTCGCGAGCCCCGCGAGGCTGGCGGCCGACGTACGCGCGCATTCTTCTCCGTCTTCTCGCACACTACGCGAAACTTTCAACATTTACATGGACGCCGGTCGTGAGGACATACATGTGTTTGCCGTCGTGAGTCCAGAAGCAGCCCCTCGGGGCGTCCTCAGCGTTTCGTCACCTTGGGGCGAGGGGTAGAGGTGGGGGGAGGGGGGATTGTAGCGCAGAAAAAGTAAAAGGGAGCGAACTGAGCGGAACATCTACCCCGGGCCAAGTTGGGAGTTGCGAGGTGAGAATTGGGAGGGGAGGCTGCACGCAATGGGGAGGAGGGGGAGGGGAGGGGGTTTTCACGTGAGCACGTGCACAATGGTCTCGAGGGCGCCAACCACCATCCAGATAACGCTCATGGCTGGCTGACCCGGCGGGGAGGGGAGGGGGGTAATGCGACCTGCCCAGCCCAGCCCAACCCTGGCCCGTCCTAAGTACCATCCAGATTCCGTCCAAACGGCCATACCACCGTTGTTAACATTTCCCGCGGTCCAAACAGGAAGGTGAACTGTCTCATTCGCAGCTGGCGCGGCTCCGGCATGTTTTATTACGATTTGTTAATAAGTTTATTTAAAATTATTTTTTATCAATTTTTTTTTTCAAGTTCAAGTTTCATGAATATGGGAATCGCTGCAAAATTGGCGGTGTACGTCGTGCCACGGTGGCCGTGTGCGAGCCGAGCACTGCGAATAGCGGCTCGCTCCACACTCGGCAGTCCGGCGCGAAGTTTGCATGTCGACAGCCAGTCATCACGGCCGACCGCAGCTGATTAATGCAGCGCGATGTCATGTCGCGGCCAGCCTGCCTCGCCTCCCTGTTCGGAGCGCGGCGCGCGAAAATTTGAAATGCAACGCGCAGTATCACCGCCGTAATATCGCTGCACCATGCTGAACGCGGCCGCCTGCGGCGCGAAGGGAAAGAATTTGTATTCCCCGATATGTGTACGTTTTCTCATTCCGCTCCCTGGCCCCAGCAGCATGCACCACAAGCACATTGGGGTGTGACCGGGTTTTAACCCCCCCCCCCCCCCCCCCCCCCTTTTCTTTTCCACGCCACACGTCGCTACTGCCTTTGAGAGCGCTGGGCCGACCTTGCCTGTTACCATCAGGACAGAGCTCGACAGCAACTCAAATCAAACGGCACATCCTCGAGAAAGTTGGAACAATGGCCAACGCTTGTGGACACGGCCGGGCCCATCCTCCCACCAGGCCGTGCCGTGCCGAGCCCCAATGGGAGGTGTCTGTCCGTCAGGAGTTCACCGCGCGGGGCGGGGCGGGGTGAGGCGGGGCGGGGCTGGCGCCGGCCGAGGGAAGTTTGTTACTAACCCCCTGTTCCCCGGTATTGGTTACCCCGAAAACAAATCTAGTTGAAAATCCTGTTACCGCAGTTGAGTTCTTGGAACGAAGGCTGTGAAATTAAGGTTAACTTCACTAGTATAAGGAGGTAAAATAACTGATTTCAAAAGATACCTCAATATAAATTGTGATTTTGATTTATTTCATTGATTTTATTCCAGTTTTGAAGAATATTGATTTTTTTTATACGTCTTAACTTTTACTACAATTTTTTTTTTAAATGGAATTTTTGATAAGTTTAGTTTGTACATTAATGTTAATCAGTTTGACAATTAAATGTAGAAAATTGAGAATATATAAGTCAATTAAAAATCAAGTTCATCTAGAAACTTAATCATTTTTTAAGGTTGATTCGTGATATTCTGCTGAACTTTTTGAGCTACATTAACTATATGGTTGGATAACAAATAGTTTGGACCAGCCAATCAAAGTCCTTTCTTCTAACTATACAAAAAATGAAAATTTTTACTTTATTGAAATGTAACACATTGGTCCTGCTTCCTCACAAAATTCTTGACTAAGTCTATAAACACCATCGCAAAATGTTCAATATAAAAGTTACTCTTGGTCAGTTCATTATTCAAACAAATTGTCATTTGTGAATCTGTCATCTCTCAGACGATGCTTATCAACATCATTTCAAAATTTACAATAAATACATTGGTCCTACAATCAATTCTTTGTACATTATTTAAACAGTGAGTCGCTTGTGAATCTGCACCTCTGTTTCTGGAGCATCACACTTGCCCGAGCTGGCTTGTCACCTTGTCCAGCAGGTCGGCCTTCTTGTCCTTGGCCCTGCAGGGCACACCCTTCGCTCGGAGCCAGGCCAGGAGCTGAGACACGTTCGTGCGCCGTGCCGCGTCCAGCGAAGTCAGCTCGGGGACCAGGACCGCCTCGGCGGGCCTCTTCTTGGCCTCCTTCCGGGCGGGCGGCGTCCCGGGCACGGCGGGCGGGTGGGCTCCGGGGGCGGGGCGGGGGAGGGCAGTTCCGGCTGTGGGGCGGGGGCTGTCCACTTTAGGTGCCCCTCCTGGCCGGGGGCTGCTCTTGGGGTTTCCCTTGGGGCCCGCGTCCTTCCTGCGGGCTGGAGCCTTGGCGGTGACGCTGGGCCGTGGCAGGAAGATGGGCCTGTTGGGGGGCACCTTGAACACCGGGGCGTACAGTGCGGGCGGGGCCGGCGGCGCCTCGGTCGCGGTGGACGAGGCCGTGGACTTGGTGGGGGTGGTCGCCGGCGAGGATCCGCGCCCCGAGTCCCCGCCACTGCTGATGTAGCTGTCGGCAACGGGACTCCATTAGCTGACGGAGAATAGAATACGAGGCTGCCCCCGAGCTGGACTCACCCGGACCCGCAGGGCGGCGTGTGGATGGCTGGTCTGGCGGCTGCTGCCGCCTCCTTCTCCGGCGTGCTGTGGCGGATGGGATTAAACCACGCCTTGACGGCGGGGCGCAGCGTGGCCTGGACGGGGGTCCGCGCTCTGAACACTGGCCGGTGCAGCTCCAGCGGCCTGGGCTCGCCGTCATCCTGGAACACGAGATGGTCAGAGCAATACACGCGAGCGGCGCGGGTTGCCTACCCACTGCTCCGCAGGCTGCAGGCGCTACGATACCCACGCGGCACGGGCCAGTGCGGCGGGGTGCCTACACGCCACTCCACAGGGGCCCGGCTGGACCCGGTGCTGAGAGTTTCAGGTTGGAAGGCGAGACGTAGCCCACCTCAGCGATGCTGTAGTGACTGACCTCTCCACACCCCTGGGCCCCTGGGTATGCTCCACATTCTGCCTACTGTTCTGGCAACATGATATCGCTATGCTACGCGCAATGGAAACTCACCCGCGGGGGACTGTTCTCCTTATTGTCGTTTCCTACGGGGGCTCTCTTCAAGAAGTTCCACTCCACGTCGGGCCGCGTCCCCTGAAATGTGAAAGAATACAATTTTACCCGGGGAAATCTGGTCTGACAGCTCATAACACATTCCACATTCCCTCCCATTCAGAGAGGACACCACCGCACTTCTCTCGTCGCGCGCCGCTCCTCCCCGGACGGAGTTGGCGTGCCGGCCGCTAGGGGGCAGCACTGCGCGGCGCTGGCTGGCCGCACGGCGGGGCGGCAATCACTGGACAATCATTGTCATCGTGCGGGCAATGAGCACATAGTCTGCTAACCCTGCCCAAAGCTCGAGCTACAGGACCTAGCGTTTAGTGTTGTATGGGCGTAGCATGGTTGGCTGAAAAAGTAACTTGGAAACAACGTTTCGAGCAATGCGATGAGAGTGTCTCGAATTCAAAGCACGGGGTATCCATTTGTTTCGCATTCGATAGTGCACACGTGGCAGTAACCCAGGTGAGGTTGACACCTGTTGCAGCCGATAGTTGGCAGTGCCGCACCGGGTGGATAGCCACCAAGCCGCCCCGGCCCCCCCCCCCCCCCCCCCCCCCCCCCCCCCCCCCCCCGGACGCCCCCGGGCAGAAGGGCCGCATGCAGGCCTGCCCTGCCCGGCCTAGGTTGATTGATGGTCCGAGGCGAGTCTGGGACACGCGTGACACTGACAGAGGTTACACGCGTGACGCGATGGCGGAGGGCGGTGCGGCGCGGAGGCTTGCTCTCTGTTTGCTGGGAGGAAATGAGACCTAAGGCTGCCAGGCCTGGTTCAGACAAATGAAAAATGCTCCTCTCGGGAAATACATAGTTCATAGTCTGTGGGCAGGGCCGGATGGGGCGGGCGCGGGTGGTGCGATGCCCGCGGCGAAGGTAAGGCCTGAAGCGTCGCAGGCGGTGGAGAACAAAACGCCCTGGTTTCAAGAGCGTAGTGAGACTAGGCTCTCGTCCCGGGGAGGGGGAAGCGGGGGGAAGGCGTTTACCATAGGAATGTGATGATTGCCTCCATACCTGGGAATACCTCAAGCCTTCTCCAACCATAGCATCGCTAATGTGCAGAAAAAAATAAGAATGCCACTCCGTCTCTCTCCTCTTCCCTTTTATCCTTTTCTCTCGTCCCGCTTTTTCTCCTTTCTATGTCTTTGCCCTTTCCCTCTTCTTCCTCGCGAAAAGTTTTGTTGGACAGGGGGTGGAGGCTCCCGGACTTCCCATGACTACGCCCCTGCCTGGTTTCGTGTGCCCCCTCCCCTCCACTAAAGACCTGGATACTGGGCAAAGAAACGCCATGGCTGTCGCGGCTAGTCCGCCATCTTGACTAGTGACTGGGGAGACAACTGCTGCGACTGCCGCACCAGCCCAGTATGACAACTAAAGGCGTGGTATGAGAAATTGCGCGCGTCTCGTTTCTTTGCCAAGTATCCAGGTCTTTACCCTCCGCCACCCTCGCCACCCTGCCCGGTACTCACGTCTCGCTGGGTGGCCATGCTGAGCGGGCAGGAGGCGGGGCCGAGGTCGTCGTCGTCCTGACGTCGCGGTGACGGCGTGTTCTCCCGGATGCCGCGCAGGTTGGGGGGGAGGCGCTCGGGGCTCTCGGCCTCCTCGCCGTGCTGCTGCAGGCCCTGCGCGGGCTGCAGCGAGGCCACGGGCCGGGCCAGCGACTCCATGCAGACGGGGCTGGGCTGGCCGCACACGGTCGTCACCCGGGTGGCCACGTCCCCCAGGAAGCTGACGGCCACGGCCTGCGGGTCGGGGCAGCGCACCGCCAGCGGGGGGTGCCGCGACACGCAGGGCCAGGGGTACGACATGGTCCTCCCCAGCGGCATGAAGTACACCGAGCAGTACACCATCCCGGCCGCCTCCTCGGGCAGGCGGTAGCCGTACTGCAAGCACAGGGGCCGTTAGGTTACAGAGGAAAACCAAAACCCAGAATCTGGGGCAAGTCAACCCAGAAACTAAGCGTAAAGAAATATTTTTGGACGTGATTTTGAGACTCAATCTAAAACGCGTTTCGAAGCTTCCTGATCATTTTGCAATAGGTCTCAAAATTATCCACCATTTTTTTAATATTTTTTTTTTACCATTGGTTTCTGGGTTGACGCCCCAGATTCTGGGGTTTGTTTTTTCTGTGTAGGTGGCTCGCAGCCCGCGGAGAGGAGAGGAGGGGAGGGCGGAGGAGCAGAGTCCAAGATCCTTACCATGTTCTTCCAGTGCCTGCGCAGGTCCTTGTAGGTCTGGTAGATGCACTCCTCGGGTATGATCTTGCTAATGCCCACCAACATCCCCTTCTTCAGGCTGAAAGTTGAATGACACACGTTCAGTTTACCACCCACGTTGCAGGCATCTGGCAATATTTCACTCGATATCCGACATAAACTTGTAAGTAACAGCGCACAACTTGTCACAACTATGTAAAATCTCTGCCGTGCCTAGAGGAAAGTTTGTATTTCCAATGCTTCAACACAGGAACTGAAAACTTTCAGCCAGGTACGTCTGAGTTGCATAATGTAATGTAAATCGCGAAGAAAGCTAAGTCACAAATTATTGACGATAGCGTAGTGAATTAAAGAATAAGAGACATGAGACTGTTCACCCCTACCTGGGCAGGACGTGCACCCAGGGCCGGCCGATGGCCATCTCCCGCACCTCGCCGAAGGGGTCGGCCAGGTAGGCCTGCAGGGCGGGCGGGCTCACCTCCAGGTCGCCGTAGTCCATGCGGGCGAGGCGCACCCGGGTGAAGGTCAGTGCCAGCCAGGCCGCGCCCCTGTCACCTGCAGCAGCACCCCGCGGCACCCCGCCGTCCATTATAGGCTTACCGCGCCCACAAGTACTCCACATAATAAACCTACAGGCTCCTGTCGCCGTACGTTAGAGAGGCTATAAGGAAGGAGATCTGTCCTCATTGCGTTCATCAGTGCTTGGATGACCACATCGCTTCTTTTTAATCCAATATTAATCTCAGGTCGGAATAAAAAGCATACACGAGTAAAGGTTCATGCGTATTTGAACCCATGATAATTAACTATCTTTGCAATGAGCTGAGGTAGGAAAATTATCGTCAAAAATATGCCTAAATAGGTCTCGAAATGACCTCCAAATTATTTTTTCCCTTTGTCTTCTGGGTTGGGCTGCTTCGAAATCTGGGTCTGGTTCCGGTTTTTTTTTTTTTTTTTTTTTTCCTC
>CABIKL010002872.1:0-11840 GCA_902196195.1 Aptinothrips rufus | reverse complement strand
CCCCCCCCCCCCCCCCCCCCCCCCCGGCCCCCGGCGCCACCTAACAGTCGCTAGTCTTTGCTGACCGGATCAGTCGAGGTTTTTTGGACTGAGGACAATCACTTTAAGTCTATAGCAGCAGTAAACCGAATGCTGGGAATGGAAGATTCATTACCTCTTCATGCGGCCTTAGGTTTGAGGAGGTATCACGAGAATAGCGGTGCTAGCCGGGAAGCCGTGGCGTGGCGTGGCGTGGCGTGCATTGGCATCGGATGTTGACGAATCGGATTCCAGCGTTCGATTTGACGAGCGTGTCGCGGCGCTGCGCCGACATGGCCGGCAGGCACGCCCGCGGGCGAGATGAGCGCGCGGCCATCGGGCCGGGTGGATCTGAACACCGCTACTAACAAACAGACCGACACCACTCCCAGGGCCGAGGCGAGGCTTATCGCATCCCCCAACGTGCGGCATCCTTCGCACGAGGCAATCTAGATAAGGCGGTGGCAATCAGTAATTCTTCAAAATTAGGAATCCGCTAATTATTTTGACAACAGCGCGACCGCAGACTGCCCCCTGGCAGCACATAGCGCCAATGCGAACGTCACCCCGGGCACTGCCTGACGCTCTATGTGCCATCCCCACGGTGACAGACAATTACTTCCAATTAACGCGCGCGGATTTCTGCGATCCAGCCGACCTGTTGGCTACCAGTCCAGCATCCCTTGGGGCCTAACTGCACACCAGCTCAGCGAGTTCGATGGACTCGCAAACAGCAACGCGTACAAAGAGAAGACAAAAAATTCATGGTGGGAATCAAACCGACGGCGTCTCGATAGACGTGCAGTAACTATGCGCACTCGGCTATCGGTTCAGGATAAAAACGGGGTGCGTGAGGGTGAGTGGGAGCGCCCAAGCACTGTGACCGCTGATGTCCACACGGATCAGCAGAGCGTTAGGCAACCGGCGCACCAAGTTCAGCCAGGATCACAATGAGTCTCTACGCGGCGCAGTATTAACCGGTGGGCCGCTGAGTATGTTGTGATTGTTGCAACAATGCCAGGCAGTAAAGACAGTGACAACAATGGTGAGGTGTGGGAGAGTGCAGGACGGAGTTGACCTTGCCGTGTACACGCACGGGCTTCGGGATATGGCACGGCGAAGTCTAGCCTGCTCTAGACTTACTTGTTCGGGTAATTGCACCATGGTGGTAACCTTGCAGTTCCGAGTTTGAAGTCAAAATTATGTTAGTCGTCTTTTTTTTTATATAGTATATTCACCAATTCATTTGTAAATTCGTAGAAACTTTCACAGCCAGAGTGGTCCAACGGAAATTAAAAACAGGTAGACGCTAAGTGCGGCCCAGACATTGGCCCGGCCCGGCCCGGTCTGAACTGAACCCGGCGGCCCGAGTAGACTTTCCCTTTCGCGGCTGAGGTGAGGTGTGATGTGATGGTCACTGCAAGGCTGGCCGGCCGCTCGCACGCTGCCTACGCGCCTATGAACTGCACGGCGTGGCGTGGCGTGGCGCGGCGCGGCGCGGCGGGGCGCTCGACTCCCACGCAGGCAGCCAGCGCATCTTGAATGGGAGCAGTCCATGAGCAGTAATGGTCAGAGCGCACTCGTGCCACACGTCATATTTCAACTGGCGCGCTTCAATGAGAGTTAGTTGGGAAACAAGCTGGCTGGAGTGGAGGTCTGGAGAGACTAATATGTGGAGAGCGCGCACATCACCACGTGACTCAGCCGACGATCACCGGCAAGGCTAGCAACAACTGCGATGGACTCACAAATTATTTCGTAAAATAAAAATAATTCCACATGACATTTTTCCAGAACCTGCTTGTTTTTATACAGACTGTTTTCCTTCCTCTTAGTAATTTTAAAAGTGGTATCCAATCACTGTAAGATATATCCAGAGTATTTCAAATACTAAATCTGCAATCGCACGTCAGAATGTCGCATCAATATCACTAATAGCATTAAAAACGAACAATTGTATCGACTGAATTTGATTCATTCAAGTTTCGTCTACCAGCATTTTCACGAGGAAGGTCCTATATGGTGCCCCTCTTCCTGGTCTACACTACTCGCAGGGTCGTACGCTCAGTATCGCGCGTACATCCGGCGAGGCGAGGCGACGCGAGGCAGAGCGAGGCGCGGCGGGGCCCGGCCCATTCAGAGGCACAAAGCAAAGTCTACTCGTCCGCCTCACAAATCATTCATTCCCGCCACACTTGTTCATTCATGCATGCATTCATTCGAGCGGCACTGAAACAATGCATTTATAATCCAGTCTCGCGTCGCCTGCCGTCGCGTCGCGTCGCCTGGCGTCCTGTGCGCGACAAAAACACGTCCTAAACCAAGTCCTTTTCCTGCCGCCCGCCGCCCGGCCGCCGCAGCAGGAACAGGGTACTTGACCTCACCGGGGAGCAGGCGGAGAAACAGCCGGGAAATTTTGACGGATTGCAATTTGGTGTTAGTATTAAATTCTACGTACGGGTCGTTTCGTGAAAAGTGTCGAATTCTCGTCAGCCAAAAAATGAGGTGGACCCCGTCTTTCTGCGACCGACCCGGTTTTCCATGCATTTTCCATACGTTTTCCATACTCCGATGTGTCCATGAGCAGATGTGCAACAGTTTTTGTTCCGGCGTTTGCTACATATAGGGCCTCTAGCCAGCGCTGATAATTCAACATCAGAATAAGAAGGAATAAAAACATTAAAAAATCACTAGTCCGGTTTGGGATTGACAACGGCCGCTTCTTTTTGCAGTTGCCTGCGGCAACTGTTCACCGACCCGCGTGCGAAATCTACACAAAAAAAAAGGCGAACCATGGCACCGAAAATATAATGCGCCCACACACGCCCACACGAACAAAGCAGCCTTTAGGAGACCTCAACGCCGGGCAGGACGAGAGGGCGTCCTACGGAGACTTCAACGCTCGGTAGGACGAGAGCCCGCCCTTCGTCCTTATTGAATCGAGCGGTCAGTAATATAATTAGTGCCTATCGAAGACAAGACATCGGGACGGGAACTAATCAATAGGATCGAACGGGTGTCACCCATGATCCCTAGCCCGCTGTACCACGCCACGCCCCGCCACGCCCCGCCACGCCCCGCCCCGCCACGCCCCACCACGCCCCGCCACGCCCCGCCACGCCCCAGTGCCCAGACACCAGTTTTGACGGCGCGCTATCATTCATATTCAAATTAGGCTGGAACCAGACAGGCACGCGCCGCAGTACTCTGCTCTGCGGTTATGTGGAGCACTGCAGCCACCTGACCGCAAGCCACACTAACAGCCGGTCCAGAGCACTGCCAACCCAACGAGCCAAAACTAGCAGGCAAAACCACTGATTCGTAGCCATGCTATGCTTAGGCCTCTTTAGACCACACTGAAATGCGGGTCGAGAATCATGGGTGACACCAGTTCGATCCTATTGTATTGATCACAGCAAACCATTTTTCCGATTTTTCAAGGTGCACGCCTTGAAACTCTCTAAGGAGCTCTTTTTCCAACACGGCTGTCATTTTTTACTTTTTAAATCGCGGTTGCTAGGTAATTATTAAGATTTGTACACCAAAATTCGAAGCTGCTTTAATCCCCTCTCCCCTCTCCGCTTCGGAAATCTCAAAACGGCCGCGAGTCAGTTGCAGTGAACTCTGGCTGGCGACTGGCGAGGCGAGGCGAGACGAGGCACTGCAATGCATTGCAGGGCAGTGCAACGAGTGCGACGACGCGACAGAGAGCTCGGTCACCGCTATCCAGATGGAGGGAGGACAGAAAGGGTTCGTTAGGGCGAGGCGCGACGCGACGCGACGAGTCGCGACGTGAGCTCCAATTAGGAGCAGATCGTGTCGAGCGCCACGAGTCATCGCGGGTCGTGACGAAGGGCGCTGGGTGCCGCGCTGCCGCGCTGCCGCGCCCGTCACCAACCCCGCCCACCGCCGAACTAGCCCGTTCAAAAAACTGTTCGATTTAAATAAATAAAAAATACAAAGCGGAATGTTGCTCAATTATTCTGTTTAATTTTGGTATTTTTTTCAATTTTCTTTTCAGAAAAGTTGGAAAAAATTCGCCTGATTTTCGATACTTTATCAGATATTTATTAATTTTTTCCAAGTAAAGTTTACGACAGGGGTTTCCTATAATAAGCCTTACTTCAAAACACGGAACAAAAATTTTGCAAAGAATTATTTGAGTGGAGACGAAAGCGGGTGCGATCGAAAGTAAGAGACCACCGTGCAGTCAAATGAAGCAGCCTGGCAATGAATGTTCAACCCGGTCCGCCGGTAACGAGCGGGTAGCTCTCTACTTTAATGTTATGGTGGGTGGTATCACAGCACGGATGTACCAGCAAATCGCTTTCGAGACGACGTGCGGGAAGGGTGCTCTGCTTGGTTCTCGGGTTCGCCACCTCGCGACGGAGCGCTAGTATCGCGGGCGAGACGCTCGACTGTCAGGGCGCACAGGCCGTCACAATGGCGCGTTGGCACGATACTCGCGGAGCCCTCGCTGCGGACTACTATGCGGTTATAACAGTGTCGTGAGCTGTTCAAGCAAAGTCAACAAACTGACTGGGCCGACTCTATTGCAAGTGACATTCAATAGGACATCATCCTGGTCGCCAGGGTGACGCGTTCCTTCAGCAGCCTCGGCCGGATAGCAGAGACCAAGTGTTCCGATAGTCAATAGTCGTAGTAGTTAATAAAAACAAATGTTTTTTAAAAAATAATTTTTTTTATCAAGTTTTGGAGAGAAATAGAGTCCAAGATGATGAGTAAAGTCACGCATCCAGGAAGGCAAGGGACAGAACGCGGCGAGGTTAGCATAGAGAGCCTGGAAGGAGAGAGGCGACAACTGTCATGCCGGCAGAGGTCCTGGCAGATGCTGGGATCCACTTGGGGACAGCGCAATGCCTCGCTACCTGGGCGCGCGATGTGGGTGCGGGGTAGAGCGGACACAGCTGGATCTCTGGCCGGTAGCCGCCATGACAGTTGTCGCCTCTCTACTTCTAGGCTCTCTAGGCTAGGACCGGGCGAGATGCGTGCGGATGGAGGGCAGGCCAGGCCAGGGGCCGCATGGGATGTTGTCGGGATGATGATTGATCTCCCATAAAGTTAACTCCTTTCTATTGACCTCGTGACCCCGAGGGGCGCCGTTCAAATTTAGCGGGCCAGTTCCCAAAAGATGAGGACGGGAGTAATTATAGCCTCGCATCAGCCAGCCAGCCCTGGCCAGCCTCACCTCGCAATCCGGGCCAGTGATGAGCGCCGCGGCGGCAGGGCGAGGAGCGGAGGGGAGAGGAGAGGAGGGGAGCGGAGGGGAAGGGAGGGGAGCGAGCACACACAAAGCGGCCCATCACAGCTGTGCTGATGCGTTGTGAGGAGAATTGATTAAATGCCGAGCATCGCTGTCACCTGAAATTATTGCGTCAGTCGGCGATGTTCCTGGGCGCGGCCCAGCGCCTTGCATCAATAGGCGCGGCGATGGAAGGTCACCTCACTGAGCATTTTAGGCGACGCGCTGAGGTTAGGCGCGCGGCTAGGAACGTGCACACTCATCGTACGATACGACGGGCAAACCATCAATGACTCGGGTCAAGGATCAGCAGTCGGTGGAAATAACAAATATTTAGCCGTCTCTGCAGGGGACCAGACTAATGACTTCAGCAGAAGTGTAACGAGGGCAGGACTGGACAGATAGGATGGGGCATGAGTGCAAATCTCAAAGAAAAAAAAAGAGGGATGAAAGCGACGAGACAATGCAAAGCATCGAACCCGTAATCGTCTCTTACAGATCAGGAACGATAACCGCGTAGCTATTTCAACACTACATAAAGCGCGAGTTCTGGGTTTTAAAACACTCGATAAGGAGATCATCATCATCATCTTGTACGTCGAGAGCATGACCAAGATGGCAGTGAGAGGAAGGGAATACGCCCTGAAATTACTAAAGAGGGCGCTGAGGGCGCACTTGAGTCCATCAGGCAGGCACGTCAACGGCGGTAGCTCCCCGGTGTCACTATAAATTCGACGCGACGAGGAGAATGTCCGTCACGTTCCGATTCAAGTCCTTCCTGTCACAGCCACTGCGGAGCACCGCGCGGAGCACGGCGCGGAGCACGGCCTGGGAACACGGCATAGCGGATATAGCACTAGCATCGTTATCCCTTCGCTTCCCTTCCCTTCACCCTAGGCTTCAGTAGAGTCGACCGCCCCCTCCCTGTTTCTCCAGAAATACCACGATGAGGGGGTAGATCTCTACGGGGACCCAAATACGGCGTGAGAAAAGTTTAGCAGAAAGAGTCGCGCCCTCAGCTCCTCAGCCTCCGAGCTGCTGGCCAATCAGTGCTGCCAATCGACGTCCAGACAGGACTCCCTTATCAGAGAACTCGCCGGCGCGGGGACGAGGAAGTATGAATATACACTACAGCACGCCCTCTGACGCCTCTCCTGGATCCGCACCTGCAGCTAGCAGTCCCCGGGCGGGCTGACTGAGTTATCATCGCGAGACATCCAGAGGCGCGTCCTGATTTCCGATGAGCCGCGACGCCGGAAGTGGATATCCCTCGGGACACCTCGCCCCACCCCCACTTCACCTCCCGTCCCGGGAACTCGTCGCTCCGGAAGACTGTCTGCCGCCCGGGGCCAGATCCTCAAAGCGGTACGGCGCGGTGCTAGCGGCCCTCAAATCTGATTACCCCCCCTCCCCCCCACCCCGCCTCCTCTCTCCTCGTTCTCTTTCACCCAGAGACAATAAAAACTAGGATCCAATTCAACGCGGCTAGTGCTTAGAGTCGCTTTCACAGGTTGAGCATGGGAAACCGCGAGCCGCGCGCCAACACGCTGGAGATGAGCTCGCGGGACACGCACGGGACCTCAGGTCGGACTGCAGGGCGAGGCGAGGGAAACCGATCCTTCCCTCAAACAAAAGAGTATCTCTGCCTATCCGGACAGCATGAGCTCGGGTGGAACATTCTTCATACACGAGGTATACAAGTTCCCCTTCAGTTGCTTTGCGATAGGCCTTAATAAACGAACGCCCATGAGGTGTGCGACTGTAAGCCTGGCCGGGCGGTGCTCCTGCGTTACTCAACAGTCCTCACTGCAAGGTCCATAACGTGAGCGGACGTGATCGGAGTGAGGCGCTGAGGTGGCGGGGCGGGGCGGGGCGGGGCGGCGTCCAGGACTGTCCGGCGCGTCGCGTCCCGCCGTCCGCCCCGCCCCGCCCCCCCCCGTCCCGCCCCGCCCCGCCCCGCCCCGCCCCGCCTCGCCTCGCCCCGCCCCGCCCCGCCCCGCCCCGCCCCGCCCCGCCCCGCCCGAGGCCCAGAGGCCCGGCCAACTGGCAGCCTGTCAAATATTCGCTGCTCAAGACGGGGAGCCTCCTAGGCTTCAGATCAATGGCATAACGTGATGTCCATCCCGCTGAATGAAATGAGCGACACTCACGCACTCGGTGCGAGAGCCTCGTGGGGAGAGAGGCGCCAAAGTCGAGTGGCCAGCCTCAGTTCGGGCTGCTTACATGCCTTGATTGTCTTGCGGAACGTCAGTTGGAAACTTTGACGTTAATGTTTCAAAACTTGTTGAAAAAATAGCAAAACAATGTTGTTCTTTTCCCCAGAAGAAATTCATGAAGTGTACAAGGGAGACTTTTAAAATTTCCTACGCTTTTCGAAACAAAACAAAAATTAGACCGAGCGTTTCGGACTGCTGGCTAGTGGCTCTAGCTCTACAGTCGGGGTCGGAACGCCCAACGATCACACCAACCCAAGGGGCACGTGACGGCAGTCACTCTTTCACCGAGTCTCTCTAACGCCTGCCCTTGTGGGCTCACTGCCTGCCATACCATTCCATACCGCTGGGCGGAGCAGAGCCCCTGCCCGCCCCGCCCCGCCCCGCCCCGCTCACAGGATGTCACACAGAGAACGCGCGGGCCCACAGCACTCGTTAATCTCAACACGTTGCCTACGACAAATGAACAAGAAGCAGAGGAGAGCAGCGCATCCTCAAGGAGTAGTTTCAACAGTGAGTAGACTACCCTATGGGGACGGTGACCGTCAAAAAGTTTTATTCGAATCAAAGAATTTGTTGTACTTGACGGAAATTACGCACATTTCCAAATCAAATCGAGCAAATTATGACTATAAATTTATAACTTAAAGTCGAAAAATGTAGCAGAAGTGTCCAAAACTTAACAAAACTATCCATAAAATAGTTGGCTGGATCAAAATTTTGATTTATTCCACCAGTGTTGTAATGTCCATTCGGCGCTAATTGACTTTTCTCGAACTCGCGATCACTAGGTCTACGGGTTCACGACTCTTTGACGCTGTAGCTCAGACTCGCGAGTCGGCGCGACCCGACGCCGCCCGCATGTTGATCTGCTTGGTGTCCGGCCGGAACGGCGGGCCGGGCCGGGTCGGGTCAGGATGAGTCCCCGGGGTTCCCGAGGGATAGCGGGGTCAGCCATACATAATACATCGTACTCAGCACGCCCCTCATCCGGTCTATGAGGCAGGTGCGGGGCGCGCGCCGCGCAGCCGCGGGGCGGGGCGGGGCGGGGCGGGGCGGGGCCGGGTGGAGCGGGGCGCAGCGGCGGAGCGGGGCCGGGGATAGTAAGGTCCACGGAAAGACAAGTTCTGACTGTAGCGTATGAAAAACTACCCCTCTAGACGATAATCTCATATCAATGGGTCATAAGTCAGTATCAAGTTCGCTTCGCTATACGACGATCGACACGGCGTCATGGGCTGCCTTGGTCGCCTGATCGGGGTGCGGGATGCTCCCTCACCTTGGAGCTCGCATGTTGACACGCGACACGGCACGGCAAGGCACCTGCCAGGAAGATGAGTTTAGCCTTGATGGGACTTAGTTAAACTCCAATTCCAATCCCAGGCGCGAATCGACTCCCAACTGCAACCACTGCAACGCCGCACGTCTGTGCGCCATGCCCAACGAAGCTGCGGAAAGACCTCTCGCTAAATCTTCAATTCGCGACAGTTGCCAAAAGTCTTTTCACCGGTGACATGCATTTGGCGAATTTGTGGAAATATGTTGGTCAGGTCTTTCCTCAGCAGATAGGTCGTTGTTCACGCGCTCTGTTTGAACCAACCTATGCGTTGGTGGTCACTACTTCCCAGGCACGCCTCCGCTGAGCGAAGGCGTCGAACAACTTAAACGATGCTATCCGTACCGTCTGTCGACCTTGAACGACCTGATGGGGCTCGTCTCAAGTGCGCTGAAAACTATCAGCGCGGCGGAGTGAAGCGACCTGGGATGACGCGAGAGAAATGTTGACCAATAAGGTCAACGCGGGTGAAGGGGCGGGGCGGGGCGGGGAGCGCGTCTAGCCGTCATCTCTTCATTGTATTGGCAGCACTGCCGCGCACGTCTCACAGTCGCTGCCCAACCCGGGTGGGTCGACATGAACCCCGTTGGACATGAGCCCCGACGTTGTGAGCCCCGGTCAGAGCCCCGACATGAGCCCCGACATGGAGCCCCAGTGTGAGCCCCAAGTACTAGAGCCCCGGTCCGAGCCCCGACATGAACCCCGACAAGAACCCCGACATGAGACCCGCGCTCAAAGGACGTCAAGAAAACGTTTTTTGACGATTTTTTGGTGCGGGGCTCATGTCTGGGCTCAGGTCGGGGTTCATGTCGGGGCTCTGACCGGGGCTCTGGTACTTGGGGCTCACACCGGGGCTCCAACTCGGGGCTCATGTTGGGGCGCTGACCAGGGCTCACAACGTCGGGGCTCATGTCGGACGGGGTTCATGTCGACCCACCCAATTTTTCACCTTGCAGAGTAAAATTTCGTTCGTTTCTCGCTCTCCGACCCACAGTTTTGTAAAACGCCTGGACGCGGTAGGCGACGAACATAGCTTTTCCTCTGATTTTTCAGCTTTTAAAGTTAATCGTACTTGAAATGTGGCGTTATCTCGCGCTATTAGCTCTTCTGGTTTCTGCTATGTACTCTACTGCGTGAAGGTTACTGTTGTTATTTCCTGTGATGTCATGCGGTTGCAAGCTTGGAACTATGATGCTCTTCTCCAAAATGTTGACCCTTTGGAAAATAAAAACAGTCACCGCAAGGTCCACATCCGGTAAAGTGTGCTGCCGCCCCGCCCCCGCCCCGCTTATTGTTTGCAGTGTCGGCTGAAAGGGGCAAGTGTTTGCGGGCTGGCTGGTCCGGGCAGGTCAATCCGTTGGGGGCTGCAAGTGACGGGGTGAGGGAGGTGAGGGGCGGCGCATGGCAGGGCGGGGGCTGGGTGGCGGGGGCTGCCTCCCCTCTCTTCGTTATTACCCCGGGGCCTCAAGTCTCCGGAGGTTGAGGGAAGTACAGAGGGGCCAGCACTGCCTTGCCGAATGGACGCGCCGAGGCCCAGCCCAGCCCAGCCCTGCAGCGCAAGGAAATGATGTACTGCGGCAGCAAGAGGAGCCGCACAGCAGAGAGCAGCAACAGGTCATGCCGTGCCGTGCCGTGCCGTGCCGTGCTCAGCGCTGATGCATGGCTGAATGCGACCCGGGCCGGGCCCCTCCCTTGCGGCTATCCCCTGAACCTCGCGCATCCCCTCGCATCTCCCGGGGGCGTGCCCGCCACACCCCGCCCCGCCACGCCTCGCTGGAATGCAGCTCTCATTCCATTCATAAGGACCCAGGCGCCACGCCACGCCACGCCACGCCACGCCACGCCACGCCACGCTGACTGGAGCGTGCTGCGGCGTTATGTCGCGCTTTGCGTGGGGCTGGGCTGCGGGGGTGGGCCAACGGCACGGGCACGGCATGACTTCGGGAGTGTCGTGTCGTGTCGTCTGCTTTGGAAAGGAAGAGAAGGGGGAGGTGCGGAGGTCCTGAATGAACTTCATGCTGGTTCGGTTGACAGCGCTAGCGGGGGCCGGGCCGTCTTGGCTGCGCGGGCAGCAGCCGAGCGCCGAGCGCGGGCGGGACGGGGCGGGGCGGAGTAGCAGCGGGAGCGGAGGGGCGTGAGGTGGGCTCGATCCGACTGGGCTCGCCACGGCCCGGCCGCTGAGCCGGGAGAGGGGATAGGGGGGCGGGGGGCAGGCGAGGCGCGCTGTGGCGGGGCTCGGGGGAGCGGGGAGGGGCGGGGTACGGGGTATGGGCCGCGTCCGCGCAGCGCAGAGAAGGAGGCACAGGGCAGGGCACAGCACAGAGAACAGAGTCGGAGCCAGAGCAGAGAACCAGAGAACAGTGTGGCTTGGCTGCGGCGTGTGGAGTGGCGCTGTGCTGTGCGGTAGACGGCAGAGAGAACGGCCGCGGAGTACGAAGCTCGTGTGTGTGTTGAGGGACTCGCGCCCACGGAGCGTGGGCCTGGTGAAGTGAGCGTGGCAGTGCAGTGACATGGTGGCGCGTTGAGTGCAGTGGTTGCAGTGAAGTGTACTGAAGTGCAGCAGTGATGCCGGCCGATAGTGACAGCGAGCAATGGGTGAACCAGGACTGGCTGCTGAGGGAGCTGCGTGCGGACGCCTCCCGGCTCGTCATGCTGGACTGCAGGTCCTCGCACGACTACGCCGAGTCGCACATCCGACACGCGGTCAACTTCAGCATCCCCAGCATCATGCTGCGTCGGCTAGGCGCGGGCAAGATCGACCTGCTCTCCACCGTCAAGTGCAGGGAGCTGCGGGAGCGCATCTCGTCCGCCTACAAGGACAACATCTTCGTGGTGTACTCGGACGCGGGCTCTGACGGCGTGGTCCCGGGGGACACTCTGCAGGTGGTGGCGCGCCGCCTCAAGCAAGATGGCTGCCAGGTGGTGTGTCTGGAAGGTGAGTGAGCGAGCGAGAAGGAGCGCGCGAGCAGGTTTACAGGTGCTGTGTAAACAACAGGATGTCCCCCCCCCC
>CABIKL010002871.1:0-11841 GCA_902196195.1 Aptinothrips rufus | reverse complement strand
CCCCCCCCCCCCCCCCCGTCTTTTCACCAATATCTCCAGTATTCCTGTCAACCTGGCTCTGTGCCACCCATTCGCACAAACCGAGTCCGTGAACTTTCGATTTTTTAATAATTTTTTTTGCGCCTTGCTCCCAACCCTGTCTCTCTCCGCGGAGAGAGTCTCTTGGTTTCCATGCCGTGTGGGGCTTATCACCGTCACGCGAGGTGCTGTCCACCTCATGGAGCGCGGGCACAACTACGAGCCCTAAAGCTCTCAACAAACAAACCCAAAACTTACTTAAGCAACTAGGTGATTCGGGAAGTCGGATTAACACCCATTGAAAACGTTTTTGCCTGCGTTTCGTTAGCTTTTCTTTGGCATTTGTTTGTTTGTTTCTTTGGGAATTTATTGCGTCGCGAGCAAGCAAAGGTACTGTCGCAAAATGAGTTTCGATGTTACTTTGACCAGTTACCTTTGTGTTTTATTTTACAGTCTCGTTCGTAACACTGCCATATCTAGTCTCGGATCGGAATGCCTGAAATACATGCAATTAGAAAATGTTAGATTAAGAGTAGACTTACTCCAATTCAAAATGACAACATCAGACTAGAGCCAACCATGTTGTATTTCATTGTAGTCCCGACGTCAGTCTCGTGGTTTTCGCGGTGGTTGTTGTGGTGACAGATGTGTTCTCGTGTGTCTTGTCACTAACACGCTCCTCTTCTGTTCATTCTGTTCTTTGCCTCTCTCGTGGCAGCGGATTTTCGGGAGGACGGTAAGCACGACCGAACAGCTTCAAGGCTTGCTACACGCAAAAAAAATTATTCTCGGCCCAGCTAAATTTTTAGCTCTTGTGCTAAAACTTAAGCTGCACGGGGAACTCGCCCAGCTAACGCAGTCATGGACCGATTCTAGCACGGGAGCTAAATGTCTAGACGCAACTTAAGTCTTTTGAAATTGTTTCAATATAGCAGGGCAGCTAAATTTTTGGCTTCAATGCTGATTTTGACTTCTAAAAAGTTAGTTCAAGTCAGAAAAATATTTTTTGCGTGTACAATATGTCGTGCTAAATGCTTACAAAGCCTGCTGCCGCCCGCGATCGACACAGATTCTGTTCTTTGAATGCATCGTATCTAATTCGCAGGTTCCGTACGTGCGGTGTACTGTCGCTTGAGAGCTTTGCGTACCACGGAAAAACCAAAACCCAGACTGTGGGCAAGCTAAGCCAGAAATTAAGAGTAAATAAAAAAAACAATTTTTGGTGATCATTTTGAGACCTATTCCAGAAAGATCGCGATGCTGTAGGAAACTCGTTGTAATGTCTTAGAATTACCTTAAATAAAAAATACCTTTTTTTATTCTTGGATTTGGGTTTGATGGTCCCAGAACCTGGGTTTTGGTTTTCCTTTGAGCCGGTCACTGGCCGAGTCAATACAGTGCATGGGCATGGGCACCAACTCACTTACTCGCGTCTCTGTGGCTGCGCTTCCCTC
This sequence comes from Aptinothrips rufus, assembly GCA_902196195.1. Classification (NCBI taxonomy): domain Eukaryota; kingdom Metazoa; phylum Arthropoda; class Insecta; order Thysanoptera; family Thripidae; genus Aptinothrips; species Aptinothrips rufus. The sequence goes on along the minus strand of CABIKL010002871.1, from coordinate 10,369 downwards.
GAAATGTCAACAGAAATAATCTGTCCAGAATCTGAAGGGCTTCAGACGAAAATTAAGGCGCACATGAAATAAACTCATTCTCTCTCTTTGTCTCGCACTCTTTCCTGATACCCCTCCCGCTCTTGTTACAGGGAAGACGTACTGCCAGAGCTGCAAAAAGAAGTGCTCGGGGGAGGTGCTGCGCGTGCAGGACAAGTACTTCCACATCGCCTGCTTCAAGTGCAAGGGTGAGTTCCGGATGACCAGCCTCATTCAGTTCGTCAGTCGTACTCTAAATCAGTCTCGATTCCTTTTCTTGAACCTGTCTCACCGCACACGGCCGTACAAAAAAAAAAACACGTGCCTATAGTTCTAACTGTACCTCCAGTTCATGATCAATAGGTACTGCATTGTAATATGACACTTCAAAAATCGACAATTTAAAAAATGAGATTTTGAAAAATGGAATTTTAAAAAATGAAATTTTGAAAAAAGAAAAGAAGAAACAGAAAAAAAGGAGGAAACTGTGTGCATTCCTCAGCGACCATCTGTAGTAGACCGCAGCAAACAGAATTTTTTGTTTTTGTTTTTTATACGGTTTTGTGAAGACGAAACTAACTTCCTTTGTTTTGTGTCACGTAGTGCCGCTGAGGAGTGCACTCAAATTTTAAGGACACTATTCTTTGTAGCAGCAGAACTTCAACCTCATTTCGTATTTGTTTTTATTTTAAATCCTTTACTTTTCTTCGCAGCTGTAAGTGGTCTCCCCCTTGTAGGCACTTTCGCACCGAGCAAATTACAGACTACGACAAACTGTAGCTTTGCTGTGTTTTTATTGTCTTTATTTTTATTTTTTTTCCTGGCAAGGTTTTAATGTAATTCCCGCTGACTCTTCTCCTTCCAGTCTGCCGCAACTCGCTGGCCCAGGGCGGGTTCTTCTGCAGGGATGGCGCCTACTACTGCACGGCGGACTACCAGCGTCAGTTCGGGACCAAGTGCGCCGTGTGCAACGAGTACGTGGAGGGCGAGGTGGTGTCGGCGCTGGGCAACACCTACCACCAGAAGTGCTTCACCTGCGGCCGCTGCCGGTAATCCTAGTATTATGTGGTTCAAAACTGTGGGCTTAAATCAGTGCTTGTTTTCGGTGACTCATAGACTTTAGTTGGGAAGTAATGTGGCCACTCCTACATTAGAGTGTTTGGCAATAAAAATTATAGTTTTTGATATTACTTTCAGTCTGTCAAAAAAGACCTAAAATAAAAATAATTAAACTAAATTTACGTTTTTTCTGCGTTTTTTTTTCGCGAGTTTGGATGGAGGTCTTCAGTTTCTGGAATATAATGAAATTCTTTGGAATATATCCCAAAACTTTTCAGAAATTTCTCCAAAACTTGCGCTTATCTAAAACGACTTGAAATGGGTGGATCTTTTATTCCTAATTCGGTGGACGTGGACCGGCACATATAAGAATAGCTTCTAGAACAACTCGATTCTTCTCCCGCAGCCAAGCGTTCCCGTCCGGCGAGCGGGTGACCTACACGGGCAAGGAGGTGCTGTGCGCGCGATGCGTGCAGATCCCCGTACGGAAGGGCGACCTCCTCACCCCAGCCAGTCCCACCAGCAGCGGCGGCCTGGGCCTGGGGCTGGGCCTAGGGGGCAGCAACGAGTGCGCGGGCTGCCACGAGGAGCTCAAGGAGTGCCAGGCTCTCATCGCCCTGGACCGCCAGTGGCACATCTGGTGCTTCAAGTGCAAGGCCTGCGACACTGTGCTGCACGGCGAGTACATGGGCAAGTGAGTGTCTCTGAGTGTGTGGTCCCATTCCATTATTAAAACAAACAAACAAACAAACAAACAAACAAACAAAAACGCAAACAAAAAAGATGTATTAGAATTGGAGGTGGTCCAGTTCAAGTTACTCTTTGTAATTTTCTACATCCCATAAATATTTTTCAAATTTTATTATGTTGCTCATACAGTAAATCGACTTTGAGACGTATCTAAATTTCAATGGGTGAGAGTAGTTTTTGGAAGCACTTTTAATTAATCCAAATCTGATAGAAAAAAAAATTGTTATGTATCGTCACTGGTAAAAAAAATTCATTTGGTGTGGAAATTTTAAGCCCACATGTTAATTTTTCTTGTTTTAGGGATGGCGTTCCTTATTGTGAGAAGGACTATCAGAAGAAGTTTGGTGTGAAGTGTGCATACTGCAATAGATACATCTCTGGCAAAGTGCTGCAGGTAAGACAAAGCAATCTAATTTTGGTATTATTTCTCTGCTCTAGCTATGCATCACAAGTACAATTTTCCTGATTCACAGGCTGGAGACAACCATCACTTCCATCCTACATGTGCCCGTTGCACTAAATGTGGAGATCCTTTTGGAGATGGTGAGGAGATGTATCTACAAGGTAGGCAGACCGAAATGGATGTTTTTCTTCTTCTTGTTTTATTTAGGAAGATGATAAATCTCTCATTTTTTGAAACTTCACTTTCATTGTATATATTTTTTGGAGGAAGTTTCATAACTTTTTTTTCTTTTTTTTTCCCCTAGGTGGTGCTATATGGCATCCTCGCTGTGGCCCAGGTCCAACTGAAAATGGTGCTGTCCTCAATGGTGTTGAGAATGGTCACTGCACTGATACAGAGACTGAAGCGGAGAGTGGCCGAGATACTGCGTTTGATCGCATGAGTTCTTCTGCTGTCAGCGACATGCAGGTACTTTGAGGAACACACCTCTCAAAGTGAGGACTAAAAATAGGTTTTTGGTTTAAGCTTTCAAAGTTGCAGGAAAGTTGAATTCGAAAATTGCATCATGTACTTCAGCCTATTTCTCTTTTTAAATGAAATTTTCCTTGAAATTGACTGGAAGAAACAAAAACATGCCTCTTAAGCTTCATTTTTAAGAAATTATTCTCATGAACAAGTTTCATCCTTCTGAATATTTTCTCTGATGCAACAACAATTTTGTCTGAGCTTCATTATGCTGCTGCGTAGGATATAAGTTATAAGTATATTGATAATGTAACAGTGAATAACTTATTTCAATAATCTCAGCCACATACTTGCATCGGTTTCATATAGAGCTTTATTGGGAGATTTTGTTTAAAATGAGCAACTCCTTAAGCATTTTTTCAAAAACATCAATGACCTCATTTTGTGGATTTTGCATAACTCAACTGGAATTCTTCTATGTAGTTTGTAATGATAGTAGTCGTAGCGTAATATGCTTTTTCAGAGTTAATTTGAGTTTGGATTTCAAGCAGTGCCCTAGACACCCCTTTGGCCCTAAGCTTGCCATAGTGCTACAGCTGCTACTCTGCATTTTCATCTTTCATACTGACTCATCTTACCTCTCCATCCCATCCTAGCATTACTGTATTATTATATTTATCACAATTTTAGGACTTCTGCTTTATTATTTTCCAGTACATGCTCCAGCACTTATGCATTGTTTTTATTTTATCTACTTTGTTTTGTTTTGTTCTGTTTTTGACATTTGCTCCTGGCTGTCATATTGTGTGAAATTTGTTTGCAGTTTTCCATTCGCTCGCGCACGCCTAGTCTTAATGGCTCTTTCAATAGCTTATCTAGAAAGGTCAGTTCCACATAAATTATTTACTTTTTCTGCTCCTTTATAATGCATTCAAAGTGCTTGTTGTTACAGTTTTTGCATTTTAACATTATTAGATCCTCATACTTATTGCTTGTCTGGATAATTTTTATTTTGAGCTCAATTAGTTTGCAAGGCTTTTTTAAAACTGTCTGTGCTTCTTGAGGCGAATAACAGTTATATTTGTTGCCTTTTACAGTATCAGTATCAGAGAACAGGAAGTCCAGGACTCATACTTCGGGAGTACAAACAGCACCAATATCCAGAAGATATCTCCCGTATTTACACATACTCTTATTTGACTGAAGAACCCACTCAAGGCTATCTGAAGCGTCCAATTGACCCGTATGATAAACCACCAACATCACCTCATTTTCACCGTCCTTCTTGTGAGTGCCTATATGCTGTAAAAGTGCAGTCATGAGTTCAGTTGTCTTGTCTTTTTCCTATCCAGCAATTTTTGTATGTCTTTGCTTTCATGCAGCTGCTGCATCTGGCCGTGGGTCGAAGCTTGGGCATTTGTCAAAGCAAGGGTCCAGGACAGGCATGACTGTTCTTGTAGATTCAATTCGCAGTGAGACGCCTAGACCTCGTAGCCCTCACATGAACAATGAGGAGCCCATCGAGCTAGCTCACTTCCCTGCTGCCAAGCCACCGCAGCCTGGGGAAGCCCCAAAAATTGAGAGGGAAGATTTTCCAGCTCCTCCATATCCATACACAGATCCTGGTGTGTAATGTTACTTTCATACTGTTACTTACATACATGACTTATGAACCTACTCTCTATCTAAAACTTATTCTCCTCAACAGAACGTCGCCGCCGCTGGTCTGACTCCTACAAAGGAGTGCCCTTATCTGATGATGAAGATGAAAATGATGGGAAATCAGAAAGAGAAACTGAGGATGAGAAATTGAAGGTGCACATTATTATATTTCTTATGAGTGCAAGGTAATTCTCAAAAAATTGCTAAAGTAATTGCATTTGTTTTACAGAGAGAAGAAAAAGAATTAAGTAAGATTGCTACTGGCATTGGAAAAGTCTTTCTTCATAATGTTCGTGAAAGAGAAAAACTACGGCAGTGGAAAATGTCTCATATGGACCCCAGAAATGCATCCCGAACTCCATCTGCTTCTCGGGAACCAAACTATCGTTTACGCTACCAGTCTCCTGTTAATGCTTGTAAGTATCTCGCCTCTTACATCTTACATCTTGCAGGTTTGAACAACAGTCCAATTATGACCAGAGCCCAGGATATGGTCTCTATGATGGATATCTTTTTGAACCTTACAGATAGTATATTTGTAAGCAAATTTTGTTAATTAATTTACTATCTTTGTAGAAACCAATAAAATATTTACTTCTAAATTGTAAAACTGAACTTTGAAAGTTGTTCAAACATCACTTTCTTTTCTTTTGTTAACATAGCACCTTCAAGAAATGTTGATCACCCAAGGCCATGGGAGGAAGAAGAAATGTTAGATCGCAGCTCAAGTTACCGGTCGTCAGTTGGTCGATCTGTTGGTGCCATTCCGAGCTACAATGGTAAAATCTATCTTCCATTCAAATTTCAATATCTTTGAATGAAACATATTGAACTTTTTTATTCAGCTGTGATTCTTATGATAAGCAGTCTTTTCCTATTTGTGATGACCATATGCATTTCCAAAAGAATTCTATGTAATGATCCATTCATATTCAATTGTAATGTTTTGAAGTCGGAGTTTCATCCTTCACAGGATTAGGAGCGTGGTACTTAAGAAAGAAATTCTCTGAAAACCAAACAAGTTTTAACCATTTACGATTTGTTCACTTATTTTAATGCTTAACACATCTATTTTTATTTTATTTTGCAAGTTTACTTTTGCATGGTGTTCTCTGTTCAGTTGGTTTCCTGGTGACCAGTAATTAGACATATTTACCTTTTGTGCTCCTTTCAGCTTAACTTTGTGTTTGATTTTATTAGAAAGCTTCTACTAATTAAGGAACTCCTGATCATAGGAAGTGTTCAATATGGTCTCAAAGAGGACTAAAGCAAATGCTGACTTTGGAAAACAGCCTCCTATTCTAATTTGCATGAACCGAACTGTGAACAGTTTTTCTGAAATCAAGGACTAGTTCTTTGTTAGCACTTTTTAGAACTTCTTAAGATACTAGCATAGGAAATAGAGTACTGAAACAATCTCGCGTTGGCTGGCCGCTGGGTGACGGCGTGCTCGGTCCCGCCCACAGTGTCATCGTAGCCGTAGCTAAATGGTCACAGCCCGACCGTCAACAGTTCGCCCATCCTCGAATCGACCTTCTCAAATCCGTATATGCAAGCCTTTTTGGTGTCCTTCCTGGGCACATTTTGGTAAAACCGCACTTGTGTTAAAGATATGCACATGTGTGGCACTACTAGGTCCACTCGAAACTTAGAGTAAAATGCTGGTGATAGGTTACGACCATCAATTATGATGCTGTGATGTGTTGAGTACTCTAGGGTTAGGCATCAAAGGATTACATCAGATACTCATAATAGTTTGTTTGATTTTATTTTGTGAAGTGTTCTTCTGTTGCTTATTTTGTTCTTTTCTAAAATTATTTGCACATGGCATCATTTGTGTCGCCATTAATTTGTTTTCTGATCATGCTTTGTGTGCTTTATACCTTTGTTTGTTTTATTATTTTTTTATGTTTGGCGTTTTCTGCATGGCTCAGTGGTGTCCTCACTACGATCACCTCCGAAACCTGGCTATGGCCTCCGATCTTGCACCTTACCTGCTGCTGGTCGCAATGGTGGATACTACCCGTTGGGCGCAGACCAGGTTTGTTATTCCATCTCGGGATTAGGAATGATTTCGCTTGATATTAGACTCAGGGGCAAATCATGGAAAACTACAAATCCAAATGAGAGCCATTTTTTCAAAACTTTCAATTTTGTTTTTGTACTATTGCGTAGTCTTTCATGGGGATGTTGCATATGGGCAGCCACAATGGAAACAGCTGCTGTGCAAACAAGCAGTGATGTTTTATTGTGGGTTATTATTCTGTAGTGGTGTCAGCGCTTCGTCATGTTCCGAAGCCAGGATATGGCCTGGCGCCGCGATCTCACACTTTCAGTTCTACTGGTGGCAGTGTGTCAGGCATTGCGGTAAGTAAAACAGGGCGGTGAAAGAAAAAAAAAAACCCTGCTTCAAGATTTTTTTTATTGTGTCTCTTAACTGGGTGCAAAAATTGTTACATATAAAGGAAGCATACTTGATAAATGACACACACTTTACTCTTGGTTTTGTTATCTACATAGAAGAACTGGAAATACATAGCCAAATTTGATAGGAATTAAGGGGAGAGTTTGCTGTAGGTGTGGAAAATGCAATGGTTTCTGTTGGATTTGGTTCTTAAAACGCACTACAAGATGTGGTCATCAGTGGTCATCAGTGATCTGAAACAGAAGATTTGTGTTTTGAGAACTCCTATATATATAACTTTAACCACAATTTGTATGAAAAATATTCTATATAATATAATATAATAAAAAAGATTTAAAATGGAGCTGGGATTTGAGATTATTGTGCTGCCTAGCAAGTACCTAACGAGGACTTAGCATGATGGGTAGGTCCTCAAATTGAGATTTAGGTTCAAGGCATATGGTGGTTCAAAAGTACTGAAAAAAGAAATAAATTTGTTTGATTTGAACCACTGATGCTGCACACCCAGTTTTAAGGACACTATTTTTCCAAGCAACAGGATATTTGCCTCTGGCCATGTTTCTGCCTCCAAACTTCACAGTTTTTACTGCACCCAAAACCCTCTTGTTTGAACAAAATAAACGTCTTCCACTGTACTATACCTGCAATTCATTCCCAAAAAATCCTATAGAAACCCTTGTGTTTCATAAAGCTACATTAGTCTCCCTCCTTAATTTATTTTTGAGATTGTATTCACTGTATTTTGGCTATTCTCTCATTTTTTTCATCTCATCTTAGCTTTTCTACTAATGACTAAGATTTTGTCTTTTTTGGTTTTTTTAGGGTGACTACTCTTTTAGTGGTTTGGGAGAGAAGACACATAGTACTGAATTCAGTAGTGGAAAATCAGACAGTGAGTATTTGATTCATACTTCACACCTGATTAGTGTCTTGCCAATATCCATGCTACTTGAACTTGAACTACACTGCGTACCATCAAGTTTTATTCATTACTTGTTTTTCCAGTTTCAGCTGGTTCAATATCAGAAGTAGATCGACGAGCTTTGGTATGTTAATGCTCATGCTAGATTATTGCCTTTTAGTTGAAAAATGATTCACATCCATTAATTCTAATTTCTTATTTTACATCCATGTTTTTCTCAGAATGTTGAGCTTCCTGTATCTACTACTTACACTGGAGGACTTGGGGCTCTCAGATCAGCATCATACTCTCCTCATCTTCGACGATCATTGCCAAACATGAACCACTCCAACTCTTCTGAGCCTCCAAAGATTTACCCTTATCATCTTCTTGTTATTACAAATTATCGCCTCCCGGCTGATGTTGATCGCTGCAATTTGGAGGTAATTGAATACTGTTCAAAACTTGTGCTAAGATTTGACTTGTTAAAGAATTTGTTGTGATGCATGCTTTTGTAAGACCTTTTCTATTCTAATTTTGTTTTCTATTCATTTTAGCGCCACTTATCTGATGCCGAATTTGAGGTTCTGTTTGGGTGCAGTAGAGTGGAATTTTATCGTTTACCTCAATGGAGACGCAATGAATTAAAAAGGAGGGTACGTCTCTTTTAAAAAGGATTTAATTTTTTTCCGATTTTTAGCTTTATGCACTGCATTTTTAAAATGAGTAAGTGTTCATCAATACGTTAACTTTAAGTATTTGACAAAACAAAAACCTAGTCGATTGACAAGTGCACTGCCCCTCTTGGCGTCCATTTCGATTGTTTTTATGGTCTCCCTCAATTTAATATGTTGTTCTCATAGTAATTGTCTGAATGCATTTAAGTGTATTCTTTCTTATGTATGTCATTTGAAAAGATTTATATCGGCAGCTACAGGAAGTGATAAATTTCATATTTGCATTTGATGATAGAGCGAGCTCAGGGTAGATTTATGGTGCAAAGGCAATATGACAGCTGTGTTATAAACCCGTAAGCATAGATAACTTTTACGTAATATTATGAACGGTGCCTTGTATGGCAGCTTAAAGTTGCTCTTTTTGGGAAAATATTTATGTGCCAAGCAGATTGCTGGTATACCCATACACCATGTGGAACTTAATCCGTGAGTGCCTTCAACAACAGCGATGTTTAGTGGTTTACTTAAGTCCACTAAATGAAGATCTGTTGTTATGTGAGTGTGAAAAACTGTGATTACATAGTCTTAGCTTTTTAAAGGTACAGAAAAAAAAAGGAGTCTGTGCTCACTGCCATTAAATTCAATATTGCCAAAAAGGTATTACAGTTTGAAATACTCTTCTAACCATATTTTGTCATAAATATTTCTAACAAACTCAATAGTATTTCAATCTTATGTAAAGTGAACACTTCGATTGGCAGTCACAGGGTATGGGTTTACTTGCATAATTCTGCTAGCATTCCATAATTTGCTTCTTAGCACATTTTACTGTTTTATTTTTACATGTCATTTTAAGTTAGTATCAGTAGCAATTGGCCTCAACCCCATCTTTTCAGACCTAATTTTAATTCCATGTCTGCTTCTTCTCCATAGAATATCAATGAAAAATATGAGGACATATTAAAATTGTAGTTAGCTTTTGACGACTCTAGGGATTTCCAATGAGATGAATTCTTCTCTGAACAGTTCATAAAGAACTATGATTTTATGTGTAACCTGCATTATACCTTGTTTTTAAGTAGTGACTTCCCATAATCGTTCAGCTATTTAGGGATCCATATCTGACTTCTTTCGTTTGTCATCAACATAATATCTTCTTTCTACCTATGTACTGTTTTCCTTCTTTTTTTTAAATGGCTATTTTTATTTCTGGTCGAACTGCATTTTGTTTTTATGTGATAAAATTAAAGCTTCTGCTCTAAATTATATGATGTTGCATGCTCTGGACTGCAGCACCATTTCAACTAGGTCGAAAGAAGGTATTAAAACTTATATTTATGTTATGAAAATGCTGAATTTTAATTGAATGTGTAGAGTTGGCACATTTGGGTGCTTGAAGCTGTTCTTTTCAGTGCTAAGTACTTTTTTTCCTCGAAGAGAAAATATAGCATATAGTTTGTTTTTTCTTCATTCATTTTGTTTTGTTTGTTTATCTGTTTGGATTTGTTAACATTTGCTGAGAAACTATATATCTGATATGCAATGCAATTTTGTTAAGTGTAATGAATTAAAATTGCAAAATATTCACAATTTTGTTTATTGGTATGAACAGTCCTTAATTATGTGTTCTACTTGGGAGAGGTGGTATTTATTGCTCTACAAAGAAACTGCTCTACACACTTGAAAAGTCATTTCTGAGTTTACTGCTAAATTGCTCTCCACCAGACTTTATATATGTACTATGCACTTAATTGGACTTACTCAAAACTAAATATGTCATTAGATATGTACTTAATTCTAATAATGTATTGGGACTTACCCGGAATTCCGTCTCTTTCCCTGGGACCCTACGAGCAGGGATGCAGAGCGGGAGATCTGCGTTCGATGCTTTTTGCACGCCATAAAAAAGCGCAGGAATTGCATTGCTGCACACGTTCGCGGGGCAACCTCCTGTTCTCCTGGTACCATAGCCTTCTGTAGAGATGAACGTCACCAAAGAGCAGACTGAT
>CABIKL010002870.1:0-11847 GCA_902196195.1 Aptinothrips rufus | reverse complement strand
CGCCCCGCCCCGCCCCGCCCCGCCCCGCCCCGCCCCGCCCCGCCCCGCCCCACCCCGCCCCGCCCCGCCCCGCCCCAGCCCGTCTCATCTCACTCCTTCTCTTTCCTCTCGCCACACCCTGCCTCTGCTTGCTCTGCTCCACTCGCCTCGACTCTTCTCCAACTGGTATCGTCGCAGGTTCGTCAAAAAGAACGAATCCAAAACTCCATCCAGAATTTCGTTTATCATTTTTCTTTTATAATTAAATTTGATTAGATTTAAGTTCACAGTGTCGGGCAGACTGAGAGAGACAGAGCGATGGAGCCAGTATGAAGAGCGAGTGAGACAGCGAGTTGCAGCGCGAGTGCTGCTGCTGCATTGATTCGCACGACGAGATGTTGTCGTCGGTCATAGGACAAGTCTAAGTGGCGCGCAGAGCGGCGTGTGCGGGCCAGCACGCTAGGGCAACGCCACCCCCCACCCCGGCCCGCCCCGGCCCGCCCCGCCCCGCCCCGCGCTCCGCTCTGCCCGGCAGCCAGGCCAGCCCCGGCCCACGCAGGCAGCTGGCAGGCAGCAAGGATCCAGCCCAGAATGAGGTCGCGGAGGAGTTGTAGGTCGCCTGGAGGTTGCAGGTCGTGCGCCACGCCACGCCACGCCACGCCACGCCACGCCACGCCACGCCACGCCACTTCCTCGTCGGCGACTCAGGGGCCAAACTACACTCAGAAGCTGCAGGTGGAAGGTTCAAATCCCGCGGGACAACCCTCGATTTGTTCAACATAGAGAGGGCTCAAAGAGTCACCGAGGACCGCATGGCATTATCACACGATCTACTCTACCGCCTAACTAAGTTGAACATGAACAGAGTAGGCGTGGAGGACAAGAGGTGCTGCTGGCTAGAACACTGTTTCTATGCAGGCACATTCTCGAGTTCTGTCAGTCGGTCTGCACTGCCGCTCCTCCACCTGAGCCCGGAACCTACCACTGTTAGCTGATGCGTGCCTGGCTCTCGTATAGACCATAAGTGGTGAGGCCATTGCTTGGGGTAAGTATGTCACCTGTAAAGTTGGCTCTGTGGGAAGCTGCCCCACGGTGGCGAGGCTTTCTTAATTTTAACAAGATACAGGTCTAGCAGACGGAATGGCAGACCAAGGACACTAAATTACAGCGCATTACGTGTGGGGAGAAGTAAGAGTGACGGTGGCCGCTGCCAGGCCAGGCCGCTGCCATGCCGCTGCACCGAGTGGGGAGGTAAAGAGAGAGTGCGGGGTGCGGGGGTGCGGGGAGGGGCTCCCTGGTCCTCGCGGGCGGCAGGGGGCCTGGGGGGCCTGGGCCGGGTGGGCCGAGGAGAGGAAGGCTGGGGCTGCTGGGCTCGGGCGGGGCGGGGCGGGGCGGACCAGAGGGGAGCGCTAGGTTTGGACAGGACAGGGGGGGAGGGTGGACGGGATCTGGGGGGCGGGGGGCAGCAGCCCCTGAGCACGTGGGGCGGATGGCGCTCAATACGACACGGGAGTGGCGTGGCGTAGCTAGGCCGAGGGGGCGGCAAAAGAGATCGGGGGGTGGGATGGGATGGGATGGGGGCGGCGAAGAAGCTCACGGCGAAGGGGGAGTGGCGGGGCGGGGCGCGAAGTGACGCGAGGCGAGGCGAGGCGCTGCTCCTGCCGCTTCTGCTGCGTGGGGGGGGCACAAGATCGCTTACGACAAGATGTAGCTGGGGGCTCACCCCACCCTACTTATTCTCTTCATTTCCTCATATCATGACCATTCTCAATTAAGAGTGAAAGTGAATGTCATCACATTTTTAATCAAGTGCTGTGCAGACATCTTTAAAAATAATGATGCTTCCGCAGAGATCTTCCACACAACACAATCTGCCCTAAAAATATTTGTCTTTACAAACACTGATAATAAATTTGGGAGGGTCTTCATGCCGCGTTTAAATGTTACGGAGCTGTAAAGTGTGAAAGTCTTGCTGATGTATAACAAGACAGGAGTTGGTAACAGAAAATTCCAAAAATAAATATTTAGTTCACCAATATTTAATTGACCTTGATTGTTTATCACTAGTGTGAAACGACTCACATCATATCCTGTATTTTCCAACATACATATACATTCTTTTAACATGAGCTGTTTACATTACCATGTAGTGCTGTGATTAAGCAGCTACACCTACAAGTTCTATTTAGAATTATCGAGAATGGAATGTACAGAACAGTGTGAAGCTTGTGACATATGGCACACAGAAAGAGATCAACAGCAAACATATAAACAAAACAATGACGAAAACCATACACTCCATAAATTTGAAGCTATCTTAAAATATAAAGTAATGTTCCAATAAAGGTGCATTAAGCAACAGATGAAACACCGGAAATTAACTGAAAGTGAATGTTTATGTTAAAAATTCCCGAAGTAATCAGCATGAGAGGAAAACACTTTACGCAGAGCATCAAAACTGCAACTAAAGCCTAACAATGAGTTAATTTGAGCCAGCAGACAATAGCAAGGTTCCCTTCTACTTTAAGCGTCTATTTATTGTCACTTCACAACTACCAAACTATCACAGGGAAAGCTTTTATCAAACCATGGGTTCGGCAAGAATGATAATATTCATACATCTATGCCAGTATATTGGTACAATTCTTTGTCCTCACTCCAGTCTTAAAATAATTTTAAAAGACTAAAATAGCATGTCTACTGTCACAGAGTATAATCTTAAACTCTATGAAGAATGGCATCTATGGCAAAACCTGCCACAAAAATTGTACTCTACTAAAAGATTACCTAACATACCCGACATATAAAACATGTTTCCTCATTCGTTATACATTAATTAAACAAAACAATATAAGATTATGATCACTATCATTGAACATTAATTAAACAGAGAAAATACTGAAAGCTTTTTAAGACCTGTCTTTTGAAATAATCGATCACAAATTCACAGAGATGAATGATCATAAGTTCAGAAAGACTTCCTCAAGAATATAATCAACAAGTATATACTGCCAGCAGACCTCACCTTATTATTTAACTTAACAGAAATTATAATGGCTCCAATAAAATACAAAGGTGCTATTAATGCCAATAAGACAAACACTTAAATTAGGAAACAGAACAAATGAACAAAAACAAAACTATAATTCCATCAGAGAATCCGAACCTATAAAAACTGATTCCTAAAGAAACCTTAATGTTATATAATGTCATCATTAGCTTAGCTCAGTGATACGAACAAGCAAGTAACAATACAGTGCCATTTAGCACAATAACATTTCATGTTAAACAAATTGTGTATTAAGTACAATAGTTAGAATTGAATGCTCTCACTACATGTGATGTTTATCATTTTAAAAATAAAATAAATGCACACACACACACACACAATAACTTAGCCTGCTTTGAAATACAAACTGCTTTTCTCAAGAAAATTGACAAGAAAAAAAAATACACTTAATAGACAAAAAATAAAATATAAGAATTTGTCGGATCAGAAAAATATGAGACCGATTACAGTCCGAGAAGTTTGAAAGAAACTGAACACAGAATAGAATTGAACTCTTGATCAGCTGTTCATGTGGTGATTTAGATTTTTTTAAACATGTTAAGGGACCTGCCCACTTAAAGGTGATAAAAATGATAAGGCACCATAAATCCTCACAAAATCCATAGCCCTCGGTACATTGTGCTATCTGGATTCGTACTAATATTGGCATAAACAGTATACCCAGATATAATAAGATGGTCTGCAACTTCAAGACATACTTCCATGTACAAAAGGAGCAAAATCATAACAGCAAAAGATGAGGAATGCACCTATGTGCCAAATCGTTAAAAATGAAATCATAATGATCATCATATTAAAGTTCAATTACTCAGCTACTAACATTCTAAATAAATATTTCTTGGGTACAAGTTCGGGCTACATTCAAAACAAGTTGAAAATATCAAAAAAGTCCACTTTCAATACTCATCAGAAAAGTAAGTACACCTTTCAACAAAATAAATATTTAAAGTAAGTGAAAGCAAATCATAAATTAAGGTACATCTAGAGAAAACAGTCTAAAAAATTAACATTCTTCTATTCAGCATAAGAATATTTAAAGCATTAAGACACAAAGTCAGAAAAATATATTGCAATGGTACAGACATTGTAAATATTCAAGTTCAAATGCAGGAGTTTTAGTTGTGAGCAGCACGTTTGCCACTCATGTAGCCAATCCATCTTTTGGCCGTCGTATCAAGCAAAGGATCTTTGTCTATGGTGGCCAGTAATAACAGTTGATTGACATGTGTTGCATGATAATCCCAGCGAGCTAAGTTAGGAGCAATACCAAGAGTAAAATGACGTAAATCATAAGATGTACCTGAGCCTGTATCAAATAAAAGAAGTAGATTTTTAAGTGAAACCATCCCCTGCTCAAACAGAACAGAAGCTTCTTTAGCCGAAGCAGGTGGTGCTATAGTTTTAAGATCATAGAGTCCAAGTAATGAGTATATAAAACCGTTCAAAACAAACGATGCAGGATGTGTTGGATACTCTTCATACCAAGGAAACTTCCCTGTAAAGCACAAAAAATTGAGTGAGACTAGTTTGACAAAGAATGAACTGATATGAAAGCAACAAAATACAAAGAGTTAAGCGTCTGTACCTAGAAAAGATGCCAAAACCCCTCCTTCATCACTGGGAACTCGGAAAGGACGAAGTCCATTTATAGCTGCTTGTAAATACTGTGGATCTCCTCCGGAATGATGATAGGCTCGAGCAAGCACGGATATAGCATGTCCTTGACCCATTGCAGAGTACCTACCAACAGAGAACAAGCCAGTGAGAGACAGAAACCAAAGTACACAAAGATTCGGGGTGAAGCATCAAACTACTAACCAGCCTGGTTCCAGTTCTTGCATGCCGGGTGCAACACGACGTTTTACTGGATTTGCCCAACCGCCTGTACTTGGGTCTTGATGTTTTACAAACCACTTTGCAGCATCATAAAAATGTGCTAAATGCTCACTAGTTGATAGGCTTACATTATCAACCCTTCCCCAACCTCTGAGGCCAATACCAACCACCTAGAAAGAAAAAAGTAAGTGATATTGAGAACATAAAAATTAAATTATGATAACTGACGAACTATTTAATATTTGAGACAGAGAACAACTTGAACCCTAAGCCCAACTGTGAGAGAAATAGTTCTTGTCAACAATTCTTTTTCCACAAACCTTCAGTTTTGACCTTGGTAACTTGCGTTTTCCTCTATTTTGCATGAGCAAACCTTTCTGAAGGTCTATCACCAGATCTCTAATGAGGGTACGCCATGGTGTGTTCTCGTCACACATCATTCCATAATAAATATCTTGTTCCTATGAATACAAAACTTGCATATAATAGATTTAAATAGAGAAAAATTAAATTTGATGAATGACACTCAGTACCCTACTTAACCAAAGTAAATATCAGACTTAACAAACAATTTACCTGAGAATAAATTAATTGAGAAGAACATAGATAATGTAAGCGCCACATCTGTCTTGACTCTCTATTTTGTAAAGCTACAGTAACACTACTGTTAGCAGACAAGATTTTCAAATCCATCATTAACACCAAATCCAACACATGGTCCAACTTTAAGGATACAGACCCGCTTGCTATTGAAAAAGAAACAATTCAAGTACGCCATTCAATATTTTTCACAAAATTATAAAAGTGAAGTAAAATTAAGACCATAATTGCTAACCAGAAGTTTGAAATTGAAGAACAGCACTATTGACTTCAGGATCATGAGCTCTCGTGATTGTGGCAGGCCCACTTGCAAACCAGTGTGCAAGATCCTTGTCCCCATCTTCAAGTACTTTTCTCCGGGGTTCTGGTTCTGTTAGGTTTTTGCTGTAATGTGACAGTCCAAACTGTGCTATTTGAGTTGGGTAATAGTAACCCCCACTCTCCCATTGTGTTGAAACTGGAACTCCTTTAGGATTGAGAAAAATGTATGTAAAAGAGACTGAAGATTGAAGTGTTAAGCAGTTTCAAAACTTAAATTTCATTGCTGACCTTCAGTAGCGCTCAAACATTTCACTCGTTCTCGGACCTCCACATTGTAATTTTCAAAGTACATAAACACACCCCACGGCTCATATTTTCCCTTTGGATAGAACACCTTGGAATAGCTATGCGACCATTCAAATCGTTCATACCCATCATAGGTAGCTAACTTGCCGTATACCTGGATGAAACAAGGAAAATTGCAGGCTGTTAATAACAGGTTTGTTTGGTTCATGACAGTAAAATTACATGACAAAAGTAACATTTCAAAAAATTGTTTCTGTGGTTTCTTGACATCTTAGTATGACTAAAATGATCAAAATAGAATCCGCACAGAACTTTGAAACAAACTGAAGCAATAGACACAACTGCACTAATGTAAGCAATCTGTAAAAAGCTGCCAAGTAACAAGAAGACTTAATAAAAATACATCGAAAAGCTAAATACTCACTTCAAAATACTTGTGTATGAAAGAGAATGGTAAGTAAACTTCATCTCCTTCTTTGCGACATTTCAAACCTGCATCACCATTAATGAGGCAATCAATTTCTTCATATCCTTGTAGTTCACTCGTCTGTTTTTCTGCGATTGGTGAGTTGCCAGAGAAAACATCCTGCGCAGCATAATTGTAGAGACAGGTCTTACACAAACAGATGGGAAAAACAAAAAAGGAGAACCAAAAAAGCTTGCGAAATCAAATTACCTGCAAAGATCCATCTGAATTGTGTTTCAGATTATTGTGAATATCCCATTCAAGACAACGATTCCAAAGAGACCATGTTGCCAGAAACCCAATACCAAACACAACAAGAAGTAAGAACTTTATATTGATGCGCAGCATCTTACACTGAACTATAAAAATAAAACAGAATTAGAGATGTGAAATCGCGATGTGTAAAACAGATTAATCAATTTAATTCAGACTACTCAACACTCACATAACCTGGCACCTCCTTGTCAACAACCATTTTCAGTCGTCACCACAAGAAATCCCTTCTGGCATTCATTGACCTTTCCAAAGGTATACAAATTATGATATGAATGCGCATCACATATTGGAAAGATGTAAAATAGTTCCAACAAATGTACCTAAATATCAAATAAAAACATGTCCACTTGTTACCATACCATAGATATTCACACTCCTCGCGAGAGGGGGCGGTGCTATACGTTATTTGCAGTGACTGGACTGTGAACCAGCTGCGAACAGTTATCAACAACACAGCGCAACACAGCACAATGTTCTGTATGGTTAGTGATGTTTTTAGAACTGCAAGAGACAAACTTGACGTTTTGTAATGACCTTCCGCATGTTTGCCTTGTTTATACCTGTTTCGATTGAATAAGTCTTCGGATAACTCCTCTTGCTATCTTGAGGACGCTTTGTAAAAAGTTTAGGTATGTTTATAGGTTGTGCAAGTTTTTGAGAATTGTTTTTAATGGAATGAGATAATTTTAACAGAACGCAGTGTTTTAAAAAATACTTCCAGTATCACATACAACTCTCAACAGTATCTTTCACAAGTGTGCGTGTATGGTCAGGTGTGTGTACATGCAGAGTTGTATTAAGTGTAATTGAATTACTATTTATTGCGTAACTTCAAAGGCAGGTGTGAAGGGAATACCTTTATTCAGGTTGCGAATATCTTGCCAATCTGTCACAATCATCTTGCTGTTGGACTGCATGTCTGCTATTAATTTTCTATTTTTTTTTTTCAGCTGTTACAATGCCTATCAATACAGATGAGCTCATGCGTGTTTTGAGTCAGCTTGCTGATCAAAGAAACTTGCGAGTGGCTGTTACGGAGTCTATGAAATGTGGCATGATAGCGGGCTTTAGCGCGATGGTTTTTGGAATTCTGATGGGTCCTTTGGGAGTTGCTGTTGGTGAGAATATCTTTATGTACCTTACAAAACGAATTTCAGGGAAAGAGCAATCTTTTCCTCAAGTCTACATTATTTTTTAAAACGATTATCTTTATTGTAAGCGATGATTGCCGTAAAGTTTGAACTATCTGGATGTTTCAGGAGGCACATTCGGCTCTCTTGCTGCTGCTTGGAAATCTAGTGGAAAGTTCAAATCAGTTGCTCAAGTTATTCTGGAAGACATGACACCTATGCAGCAATGTCAGTTAGCTGAATCCTGTATGACCATCATTAGAGATTTACGAGTTGAAGATGCTGCGGTACTTTTGCCTTTGCTTATAAACACGCCATCTGCCCAGCAAGCCATACTCAATACTGTAGTTTCATATCTAACAAAGGAAATGCAACTGAAAATTATTGACTGACTGAGTTTCAAAAAAAGTCAAGCAGACTTTCTTCATGTTTAATGAGTGATATTAATACAAGCAGTTCTTAAATGCTGTATGTATGTGATTTTAATTGTAACATATTAGTTATTGAACAATTTCTTTAAAAATAAACATTTATGTCTTTCCTAATATACGTGTTTTCAGTTACCTGCAAGAATCTCATGAAACATCAAGCATGGATTACTATCCATTCATCTGCAATATTCACATAAAATTTGAGTACTGAAGCATGACTGAAGAGCCTAATTGTGTGTGCAACAACTTAATTATTTTTAACTCGTTTTGGAGGAAATAACAATTCCCGAGATCCATGCTTTTCGGGCATGTGGCAGGCCGAATAGACTTAAACTTAAGCCGGCGAAGCGCAGGGTATCCCAGTGAGAAATGCCATACGAAACGATATCAAAAGTGCGAAAACGACGTCGTTTAGATGTCGCTTCCAATGGCATTTCTCACTGGGTGGAAGTCCAGCGCGTGGAGTATTGACGATGCTAATAACGGGTTGGTTGGTTGGATACGAACTTCGAAACACCTCCTTTCAATTGACTGTCGTGAGTTGGGCTAAATTGGCGAGATCAGATTCATTTCGTCACAGTATTCCATCTGTTTCAATCTTGTTTATTCTGCTTAATAAATTTAGCTTATACGTCTAAATTTACGTTGTGGACTGGCAGAGCCCGACGCTGGCGCACTGGCGGATCCAGATCAGGTCCTGCCAGTGGTATGGCGCCACGAGGAGTTCCTCTGAAGTCCGACGGCTAATAAGACCTGCCGCTGTTAGAACACCTACTATGCAATAATATCGCGAGTCACTCAAAAAAAGGAGGACAGTACTGAAATTCAAGGAGAACGGCCGAGAGTAGTTCTTTTTATGCCAGAGTCAAAGTTAAAGTGCATCAAATAATCACATTTTGTTTATTTAAAACTTCGGTTACCATACGGCAAATACTTTTCTGTTACAATTTTTTCGGCGTTTGAACGTTCTAGTACTGTTTTTTTCTTCTGATTTTCAAATACAATTTATTTATAGGTTCAGCAGTCTGTTTTCTTCATACTTACAAAGCTATCTTTTCTGTTAATGAGATAGCTGCAAGTCCTTTGTTTATTTAAAGAAAAAGTTTGAAAAGTCAGAACTAAAACGGACCACAAAATGAAATAGGGCTAGATATGGCGATTGCAATGTATCGACTGTTGAGGGCGGATGGATGCCGGCCCCACCCCGGTCAGCGCGGCGCAGGGGAGGAGGAGTGGCAGAGAGTACCGCTGCAGTTCAAAATTTCAAAAGGTGGTGGTCAGCGTGAAGTGTGACTTGGCTTAGCGATGTGAGGTGGCGTGGCGTGGCGTTGCGATGGGCGGGGTGGCGCGATGTGGCACGGCGAAGCTCTCAGCCTGCGTCCACGGCCTCTTCACCTGCGGTCCGCGTACCTCGGCCACAGCAAGTTGTCCCCGCGCTCCACCTGGAACCAACAGGCAGAAAAGAGAACTGCCATCAGGGGCGTTAGCTGGCGTTAGATGGCGTTAGCTGGCGTTAGCTGGCGTTAGCCACGTACTCCCCGGGCGGAGCTTGTCTCTCCGCGGAGGGGGGGTGGGGGTGGGGGGGTGCTGGTTATGGTAATGGCCTCCATTAATGTGGGGGCGCGGTGACAGCTGATCCAACCCTTACTTTCCTAACCAGCCGCGAACAACCCCGCAGCCCTCGGTGATGTCGCTGCGCGTGCTCCTGCGTGCGTTGGCGGCCGAGCGTTGTTAGTTTCCGTCCTCACTGACTACCCTGACCTAACCTAACCTAACCTTACCTAATCCACCCCATCATGTCAATTAGCAAATCAAGTCAGCTCGCCCTTTCCAGATCGCCCTGGTCTCTGCAAGTCACGCTCCTGCCCTCAAATCACCCCTACCCCTCATACAGCTCCTACTACCTCGAATCATCCCCGCAGCGTCAAACA
This sequence comes from Aptinothrips rufus, assembly GCA_902196195.1. Taxonomy (NCBI): domain Eukaryota; kingdom Metazoa; phylum Arthropoda; class Insecta; order Thysanoptera; family Thripidae; genus Aptinothrips; species Aptinothrips rufus. Next base: position 1,561 of record CABIKL010002870.1, on the reverse strand, counting down.
ACTCATACCCTCTCAAATCGCGCCCACGTCTTTTGGCCGTTCGCACAAAAGAGAAGAGTCCGCTTTGTGCTTTCTACTGCGGTGTTAGCCGACAAAGAGGAGAACCCAGAGCAGACGAGCTGGGCGTGGCGCAGAGCGGCGCAGAGCGGCGCAGAGTGGCGTGGCGGGGCGTGGCGGAGCGTGGCGTGTCATCGCGGCTACGCGGTATCGCTTTTTAATAATGATGCCTATCGTGGCACTGCGGTGCGGCGCGGTACGGCGCGGTGCGGCGCGGTGCGGTGAGTGGGAGGTGTTCTAATAGTAGCCCCTGCTCTCCTCAGAAGCTTCTTATCCCCCGGACGCAAGCCGGGGCGGGGCGCTCTATGCGTCGGCACGCCCCTTAGTGCGCCGCGGTTTCCTTTCGGTACTCCCCCTCCCCTCCCCTCCCCTCCCCTGTTCGCACCCACACTTCCTCTCCTTCTTCTTCTTGTTCCAAAGCCGTCGTAAATCCTTCCCTTATTCCTGCTCCGCGTCGTGCACGGGCCGCGCCTGGAGGGCCTCTCGTTGCGAGGGCGGACAGCTCCTGCTGCGAGACTGCAAAACAAGTGAGCGCTGCACGTTGCATGCAACATCCCGCAGTGCCTCCCCTCCCCGCGGTCCCTTACTCCTGCTCCGCGTCGTGCACGGGCCGCGCCTGGAGGGCCTCTCGTTGCGAGGGCGGACAGCTCCTGCTGCGAGACTGCAAAACAAGTGAGCGCTGCACGTTGCATGCAACACCCCGCAGAGCCTCCCCTCCCCGCGGGCCGAGCCCAGACTGCGGTCGCCAGCCGGCAGCCGCCATGACGAGCTGAACAAGCACTGCCGCCCTCTTACAGGAGGCCCATTGCCGCCCGCCGCACAGTGCCGCGCCGTGAGGGAAGTCCCGCTCGGCTGTGTTCAGTCGAGTCGAGCAAGGGTGTCGTTATGCGATCCTAATTCCTGTTGGGCCAAGTTAAGTGGCACCGCGCTGCCTGCTGCCAGGACTAGAGCTCCTCTCCGCCTCGCAGAACCACTCGATCCTGTCTGGCCGGTAATCTTTCGGGGAGACAGAACACTTTCAAGTGATGCGGTAACCACATCCCAAATTATTTTCGATAAGTTTCTCCGGCATGATCTTTTTGTGCCCCATGGATTTCAGCAATCATTTTGAAAGGATGAGATTGAAAAGTAAAGAAAGCAATGAGGCACACTCTCCCTGCCACAAGCGAATAAAAGTGCAGCGTCCTCGCGAGAAGTCGCGTCGATTGAGACTTTTTCGAGAGGATATATTTCTGATCGTTTGGCTCTCGAGTTCAGCCCGTCGTTTCCGTCTCAAAGCGAGTCCCTCCGAGTGAATGTCACGGGGTGACCCTTAGCGACCCCCCGCCCTCCGCCACCAATTAAAATGTATTGGTGACCTCTGAGGATCCATGAACTGCGACTAAATAAGTGTCCGCTGTGAAACAGATGTCGACAGGGAGCTCCGACTACCCTGCCCTGCCCTGCCCTGCCCTGCCCTGCCCTGCCCTGCCCTGCCCTGCCCTGCCCTGCCCTGCCCTGCCCT
>CABIKL010002869.1:0-11853 GCA_902196195.1 Aptinothrips rufus | reverse complement strand
CCCCCCCCTCCCTCCCTCCCTCCCTCCCTCCCTCCCTCCCTCCCTCCCCGTCCGATCACGCCGCTCGCTCCGCCCCGAGCGACCTCCTTTCGGAGGTCCCGGCATGTGATTCGCATACACTGGACATAAGGAGCGAGCCACGGAAAAGGCGCCCCAGGTACGCCGCTTGCGACTCGCTCACGATCCTTTCAAAGGACAATGAGGATAATTTCCTGAAAACTTGGGAAAATATCCGGTTTAACTTCGAAAAACACTGGCGATTTTTCTTATTTTCCGGGAAAAAAATTGAAAAAATATCATATATTTTTCAGAAATACATCAAGTACCTGCGAATGGTTATTTCTTTTTGGCAGCTGTTTCTCAAATAAAAAGAGTCCGACCGGGCGTTTTTTACATCTCTTCTAGAAGAGATAAGAGCGAATATTGCGATGAGGTGACTGCGCTTAGCTCCGGAACAGTCAGTGAATTGACGCGGAGACGCGCTCGAAGGGCTGCCCGCCTCCAGGCGCGCACAAAGGGCTGCCAACCTCCAGGCGCGCACAGCGCGAGGCGAGGCGAGGCCGTGCTGCGCCCGTAGCGGGCAGGGTAGGCAACCACTAGTGCAGGGGCTGGCAGGCGGGATGTCAGACTGCCAGGCGCAGCCAGCCACCAGCCAGCCCGCCGCGCACGGCAGTGGAGCGGGCTGCCTACCCACCGCTCGGCAGGGGCTCCGGCCGAGTGACTGCTCACGAAGTCTATCCCTCTGTGCTCCACTCTGGACCAAACGCGGAGAGACAAGAAGTGCGACGTGTCCAGCAGCGGTCAGCGAGGACGAACTTTAGGTCTGCTCTGCATTCACCCGGCACGCGATGCTGTTCCCTGATCACTACGTCATGAAGGTCCTGGAGGTCCCCACGGGGTCCCCTGGGGTTACGTCCGGTGATGCAGCACCACGCTAGTCACCCGTGTGTAGTTCGCTGGTGGGGCGGGGCGGGGCAGCTGACGTAAGAGCCTTTCTTCTCGCGATGTCATTAAAGAGCGACCACTTCGACAGTGGAGTCCGCGCGAGAGTCCGCGTCACTTCGGATAATCACTCTACACTTCAAGCGGAACTCGATTATAATCACTCGTGAAATGGAATAATGACGCCTACTTATCGAAAAAGTACTCGAAACTGTCGAAAAAGCATCCCAAATCGTCCCATAGTGACTAAATATTAACTTAGTGAATAATCCTCATAATCCTATTCAATGAATTTTAAAAGTATTGATTGAAAAACAATATTCGGAATGACGGACCTGTCGACTTGGTCCGATCCGCGTTAAATCGGTAAAGTGATTAATCAATCACAATCCTGGCTGCTTCCTGTGCACTATGGCAGAAGACTGTCAGTAGACAGGTTGGGGAGGGGGGGGGGGGCAACCTGAGCTGCCACTCCATACTGCTCTGTCTCATCACGTCACTGCCTCTCCATTAGTGATCACGCGCTCCGGAAGAGGCCATACCCCGCGCGACAGGGACTTTCAATGCGAAGATGACCATAAGGTAAGACCCATTCCGCGTGCTGAACTCTGTTCAATGGTTCCCTCGCCTCCTTCACTCCGCGTCTTGTGAGTCTCACAAAGTGCGACTCGACGCGTCGACAGTCACATTGACGACCAGTCTTTATGACACGAGTGTCATCACAGTCACTCGCTTGACGGCCATGTCGTCATTCCTATAGTTGTTTGCGTAGCACATGACGAACCTATCGTCACTCGTGTCGAACGTGCCGTCGGACTGGCGAGCACTAATGTGACATGATTTCTCCCAGATGAACTTATCAGCAGGATGTTCACTGAAAAAACAAAAGTGTACTTGTATACTTTTAAAAAGTATAGTAGGGGGTATACTTCTGTAGAAGGGTAGTTTGTGCAAAATCGCCATAAGAGAAGGGAAGCAAAAGGGTATTTGTATACTTTTGAAAAGTGTAAAAGGGGTATACTTCTAGAGAAGGGTTTTTGTACACTTTTGTTTTTGCAGTGTTCATCGTCACGTGACGAAATTTCGTTACTGTTCTAAGTGGTGCCAACCACTTAGAAACTAAAAATAAATAAAAACAAAAACATGTTGGCAACACAGTGTTACCAACTGTTCATTTTATTTATAACTGTGTGAGTTGGCACTACTGGACAACTCCACTCAGAACAGTTACAGTGTGCTCTCAGCGCTGTTGGATCCAATGTGATCAGCAGCAACACATTGTTATGAGGCTGGATCACTCCGAAATTTCTAACGAAAAAGACAATCCAATACGATAGAAGGATCGCAATGCAACCGCGACTTGAATGTAATTTCTTCACCACCCCTGGCGCGGCCACTGGACCCGCCCCTGGCCCTGGCCGCCGCAGCGCGCCCTCGCCAGCAGACCTCGGGAGAAAGCCCTCACTCCCCTCCTGACATGACCTGCCTGACCCGTCACCCGGCGGCTCGTTTGATTCGGTCTTATAAAAGACGCGCCAAGGTTGCTCCCCGCACTAGTGCGTCGAGAGAGGCGTCGCCTGCACCGCTGGACTGAAAGCTTCAAGTCGGAGGTGGCTCATAGAAACATTCGATTGCAAGGAGTTCGAAGGAGCCTTCGAACCGCCGGCTATACACCCCGAAGTGACAGCCTGATGCTGCTCCGGTGTGTGCTGCTCGCTGCAGCCAGCATGGGTGAGTATAAAGCGAGAAAAGAAAGAGCATTCAGGAAAGTTGCCGTTTTTAAAACCTAGTGTGGCACAAATGAAAGAGGAGGGGCGTTTGGTCATTCCCTCTGAAGTTTGATAATGTGGTTCCCTTCCTATTGCAGCGTTGACGATCGTTTGGTCGAAGCCCTCACACAGGGTGAGTAGCCACACCCAGGCCAGCGCTCTGCAAGTTTCCGATAGGCTCAAACTACATCACAGTTCGTTGGTTTTTCTTCCAGGTAAAACGGTGGGAGGAGTTTCAGAACCTAACATTCACGTTCGATTGTTCGGACCGGGCGGTCGGATTCTACGCCGACACCGAGCACCACTGCCAGATATTTCACATGTGTGATGAGGATGGTCGCAGAATACCATATGTCTGCGCTAACGATACTTCCTTCAACCAGCAGTACCGGGTGTGCGACTGGGACTACAATGTAGACTGTAAAGACGCCCCCAACTGGTGAGTCTCTCAGCTCTGGGTTCTACAGAATTAGGATTTTGGTTTTTAGGCACAGGTTTCCATAAACTATTGCAGATCTTTTATCCACTAAAATAGTTGCCAGCTCCCATATTTAAGATTGATCATTTGCTCTCAAAACTTAGATTAGGATTAGTATGTTGTTCTATCTTGTGTATGGTGACTAGAACATACCTCAAGTTGTCACGGTTGTTACAGCACTAATTGTTGATTTCAGGTACTACTTGAATGAGCTGACGTATGTGACGGATCCACCTAAAGAAAAATTATCAAGAAACGCAATTTAGAGCTAAAATATTGATGAGGAATCGGCGAGAAACTTAAATAGCAAGCATTAGGATGCTACTGCTTAGACAGTATTCAAATTTAACTAGACATGTTCTCAAAGTCTCAAAAGGAAATTTTTTTTAGGCTGTTTTGGATTGACTACAAAAATGGCAGACACAAATTTCCTGGATGTTGCTCTTATCCAGTCATTCCAAGCAAATCTTGTGATCACCACTGAAGATATGTGAATAAAATAACGGCAGCTTTAAATTCCTTTCTTTCGGTCTGAACTTTTGCACCTCTCCATCACCCAACCATTCAATTCACATCATCCCAACACAAAACATTAGATAAAAGTAAAGCTGGGTGTAAGCGACACGTTAAAGGAATTGATCATTAACTAGTTGGTTATATATTGGTTAGTTTGAATTAAAGTTTATTTTATATTGTTCTGTCAATTTTAAAATTAACTTACATTACTTTTTAACACAAAAATAATTCTTAGGTTACAAGGAAAGTTAGTGTACTGTTCTAATTTCAATTCCTCACTGCATCACCAATGAAGTCTTAAGGTAGAGATTATTCAGCCATGCATTTAATTTAGCTTGTTAATTTCTACAGATGGGAGTGGAAGAAATCAAATGAACTGAATCCTCCTCAAATGATTGCCACAAAAATTTTCAAACAAAAAAAAAAGAAAACTGGAATTTTTTTTTGAAAAAATGGACCTTTTACAGGATCATTCATTTATCTCGGTCGCCTCTTCATTAGCTTCACTTAAAATTCTCTTCTTCCATGATTCAAAATCTTCATCTGTGTCTTCAACATCTTTTTCTGTTGTTGAATTTTCTGATTGGGATTTTTCTAAACATACAAATAAAAAGAATTGTTAGTACAAATCACTTTCATTATGTCAGCCCATTCAGTGAAGTATTTCCTCATAATTTTCATACAAACCTTCATCACATTTTTCAACTAATTCTATTAATTTGTGAGATCTTTTGGTGGCTGACTTTTTCACTTCTCTTGATCCCATTGTTTCCATTATAGGAGTGAAGTCCTCTATTAGTTTGTCAAATTGAACTTTTTTGACTCGTGAAGCTTCAACTAGCTTAATCCTATCTATTTTAACTTTATTGAACCTGAAGGAGAGAAAATGAGGAGGTTCAATGCGAAAGCAGGAGGATGTAAGTGGCAGGAGCGAGAATGTTATTTCTCTTACCTACAAGCCATGAGTACAGCAATGCAATGATATACGGGCAAACTGATGTCTAAAGGCCTCGCTCCATTTGGACCCTTAAAATGGAACTCCACATACCTGTTAAACAAGTATAATACATGAAAATAGACCTCTTGTAATGTTCTGTTAAAATGATGGAGAGGCGGAACTCACTCACTTGTCAAGTATTTTCTGGGCACTGGAAGTCACCTCACTTACGCCCAGTTGAACACACAGTGTGCTAACATTTACTGGCTTTGAAAGATCCAGTAGTTTCTCGATCAAGTGAAGGCCATTAGAATATTGTTTCTTATTGACCCCAGCTAAACGCAGAAGATCACTCTGAAAATTTCCAGAACAAGATGAGAGATTATTAGAGTGGTCATCACATCACAAACATAGTTAAATAGTCAATTTTCAACTACTTTTTACCTTGTCAAACGGGAAACCAACAGTATTGCAGGCTAAATCAAGGCACATAACCACACGACTGGTATCGCTTAACTGGCGAACACCACTGGACGCTGTGACTCGAAGTTGAAGTAGACGTAAATACTCACTAGCTTTCCTAGTAAAGAAAAATGGCACATCATTAAATTATGGCCCTCATTGCGACTGTAAAAAGTCCCAACCTTAGTATTCTACGTGACAAAGGTTAAGTGACATTGATGAAAAAATAACCTACTTCAATACATTTTCTGAGTCTGCTCCCATTTTGCGAGCCAATTTATTTAATAAATTGGAATCAGAGGATGCCATGATGGAGATTCTAACAGAAAATTCAATTCTAAAAAGAAACGGGAAATCAGAGAAACTGACACTGACGGCAACTACAGCACAAAATCTCCAAAGTGGCGCTCTTTTCCCTGACAGCTGATTGGGCCAATACGGTGTCGGCTGTCTTCTGTTTTGGTTTGGTTAGGTCGTGGTGAAGTGTTGGATGTGAGTTGATGACGTTCGTGCAACCTGTCAGAAGGTAACTCTCAAATTTTTGTAGAAGTTGTAGTAATGTGTTTCTTAACTGTAAAGCGCCTGAAAGGTTCCAATAAGAAAAACTCGTAAAGTGTCTTCTTGACCGGAACTTTCTCCTCTTCACAAATCTGGGACATATGGCCTCGGTTCTCATTTTCAAGGCCTTCATTTGACTTTGACTTTTCTTATTTTTGCGCGGAAATTAAATCATTTCATGTATGTAATTTTATTAATTCAATGAGATGACTGTCGTGGCATTTTTGTGAAGTACCACTCTGGATAAGTTCTGGGCACTTTTCCGTCTGGAGGTTAGGATTTGTATTTCACAATATTTACCGACTAATTGTGTTTTCTTCAAGCCCTCCATGGTTTCATTCATTTCTTTTCGTCCTTGTAAACTGCCACATTAGCTGTTCGGTTACTAAATTATACCTACGTACTTTATCAGACTATGTTGTCTTAATGCCATCAATAATGATTCATGATTCCATTTTTCTACCTAATAATGATTGTTTACTTGAACCAATTTTATTTGTTTGCAGGGTTTTAGAACAGCAGTGCATATGAACCAATGACGGCAAGGCGTCGACGAGGGGGCTCAGAATCGGAACAGTCCCCACTGATAGTGACGGGAGGAGCGGCTTACGCAAGCAGTGGGCCTACTTTCTCAAACTCGTCTCATGCTCAGCAATTATCACACCATGCTTTTGGTGATTCTGGAAGCTACTCACTAGACGGTGACCTACTCGGAAACGGAACTGTGCCTTCATTTAATCCAACCATGACATCACGTGATAGGACCAATGAATTTGCAAGTGCTATCAGGTCTCTACAAGGACGGCAGGTTATCCATGCGGCTCAAGCTAGAGATCCGAGGAAAGCACGACACATTCAGAGCTATGCTGAATTTATGATGATCGCTAGAACTATAGGAAAAAATATCAGCAGTACATACTCAAAACTTGAAAAGCTAACTCTTCGTAAGTGTTGACCCTCACTGTTCAAGCCTATGGTTTCACTTCCATAACTGTATTAACTCCTTTAGCTCAAAAGATCTATCACATAAGTTTCTGCTGTTTGTTTATTTGCAGTTGCCAAAAGGAAATCATTGTTCAATGATAGGCCCACAGAAATTCAAGAGTTAACCTACATAATAAAAGAAGATCTGAGCAGCCTTAATGGGCAAATAGCACGACTGCAAGAGGTGGCTCGAAATCAGCGTAAGACTCAAAAGACAGGACGGGCGCATCTTTTATCCCACTCATCAAGTGTCGTCCTTGCTTTGCAATCAAAACTTGCATCAATGTCCTCTGATTTCAAAAATGTTTTGGAAGTTCGAACCGAGGTACTATTTCAGGTCTCATACTTGTTGAGTCTTTGTCTATTTTTCAGTGGTTTGAATTGCTTTCTCTTATTCTTTATTCCAGAACTTGAAGCAACAAAAGAGCAGAAGAGACCAGTTTTCACAGGGTCCATTATCAAGCTCACTTCCCCCGTCAGCGCTGTCGGGACATCACCACGGCTCAGTTCTCCTATCGGAGGAACAAGTATCAATTGATATGGAACCTCATGAAGGAAATGCCCTCCTCCCTGTCTCTCAGAAACAAGCTCTTATATATGATGAGACAGTAAGTATTTATCAACTTAAAATAACAGTTTAATATTTTTTTTATTCTTTTTTCTGTTGTGTAATCTTTTATTCCCTTGCATTGTTGGATCAATAAATTACTGAATTATTTTTTTTCTCAGGACAATTATTTACAAAGCCGGGCAGAGACAATGCAAAATATTGAATCAACTATAGTAGAATTAGGAGGAATTTTCACTCAACTTGCTACTATGGTAAAAGAACAGGAGGAAATGGTTGAAAGGTAAAATATTTTACATAATTTGTTTCAGAATGTTTCCACTAAATTTTCTAAGAGAAAAGAGGAGTAAGAGCTTGTGATTAATCAAAAAAAAAATTTCTGTGTTGCAGAATTGATGCTAATGTTCAGGATGCAGAACTGAATGTTGATGCAGCTCATGGAGAAATTTTAAGGTACTTCCAATCAGTAACATCAAACCGCTGGCTAATGATAAAAATATTTGCTGTTTTGATATTTTTCTTTATATTCTTTGTTGTATTTTTGGCTTGAATTATAATTTTTTCTGTAATTCTTATGTACATGCCATTGCTCTTCATAAATTCAAGAAGAGATCTTCTAAGTTACCAATAGTTTTGATAGATTTGCTTTAATGAGTACCCAGTATGTTTCTTTGTGAGCTATAGTGTCGGCTTATTTCAAGTTGCTACAGAGGCCAGTTCCCTTCTTTCTTTTTTTTTCGTTCCTTTTTTTGTTTAAGTGAAGATGACATTTACAACCTAATCTGCTGTTTGTGGCCCTTGATACTTTCCATCATCATGTTTGTTTGTGTATTTATTGATGCATCATTGAATTCAGCTTTGTCTGTTCTTCATCATAGCAGCTCTTTGTTAGATGCTCGACACGTTCATTAACTGTGAGACATGTTTAACCCGCATTTCAGGTAAATACTGTATTTAATACATATAAGCATGTTATGTACTGGCAGAAATTATGCAGGCATATTAGTAAATTGTTGAAAGGGCTTACCTCTTATGTTATATCACCTTACCATCTATATCCAGCCTTTGTATATTTTTTGAAGTGAATTGCTGAGAGTCTTGTTTTACGTATAGTGAGGAATATGCTTCTCTGTTTTATCCATTGCTCTATTTTATTCATGTATCTGAACATATGTATGCAAATGTTATTGCCAAAAGCTTTTAGTTTCCCTTAGCTAAATTTCCAAGGCTTGAAGAGAGGGTTTCCTGCATTACATCTCTTGCCTTTTTTTTCTTTTTGTGCAGATTTCTGTTCATTACTTTTTAGTTATTTTGCTTTTTAGTTTTCTAATATATCTGGGGTTTTCAGTGTTGTGTATTCGGGATCAGATAACTTATTGGTGCAAGATTTGAGCTATTCTTCAAGTGAGCTCTTTTGTTTCCTTACAATAATTAATAAAATTGCAAGGATGACCAATGCTGAGATAGTTTGCTTGTGATCCTGTGATAAACCACTGTTACATATGGTAGCAATTTTGTTCAAAGTTATAATCATTCCATATTCTAATCCAGACATGAAAATGACGTTATCTTCGATATCCTATGGTACATTGGTGGAGTATGTTTGTTGGAAAGTCTGCACTTCCTTGTTCAAATACACATATGTTTACATGCAGTACTGTGTGTGCTGCATGTTGGCTTTTTGAAATAATGAGCACATTGTCATTTTATATCAACAAAAAAATACATATGCTGATGGCTTTCAGATCTGCATGTATTTTTTAAATTAATTTAATCTCAGAACTTTGTCTGCGATGCTCTCAGATAAATCATGTAGATTTTTATTAAAGTCTGAAAACCGTGTTTCTTTCTTATACAACGGAGTGCCAAGTGCATCCTAGCTATGATAAAAAAGATATGTTTTCCTATGTTATCATTTTCAAACAAATTGTTTCAGTGTTAAAGACTGAGAGGCAGAGTCACAAGTCTTGATGAATTTTGTGGAATGGAAGTTCTCTTCATGGAACTGTGGGAATAGTAGTTGATCCTTGTTGTGTTTATTGAGGAGAAAAGACTGTTTTATTGTACACATTGTAAGTTTCAGTGATACCTAAATCTTTGTGAATTTTGGTGATACATTTGAGGCTGTTAACATAAATCTGTTAGATTCAGCTGGGCTGAATTCCTTTGAATTATCACTTAAATTATGTAACTGGATCTGTCAGAAGCAGTAATACTGTGGTAAAAAGAAGAACGTAGTGGAAATGTCTAGCGATGTCTATGAAATTGTTTGTAAGTTGTGGTTACTGTAATTAGCATTTTATAGATTGATTTGTATAAAATGGGATTTGCAAAGCAGTATACCTTGATTTTTTTGGCCTGACTTGTATGCATGAGACACACTTGTTGAGTAAAATTCACTTGATATGGTTAAGCAAAATCTTTATTTTTGCCGCCATACCAGTTAACTTCCCATTCACATACAGAAATTTGTACCATATGGCTTGATATGTTTTGCCAAACAGTCAGTCAGTTTTTTTCCTCCAGGGGATTTCACTTAGCACTATTGTTGGTAATGACAGGGCAGACTAATTGGCATACATTTTTGAGAAATAATTTTTTACAAAACATTTTGTTTGCTCTCTAGTTGAATTCCATTCTAAAATGAAAAAACTAAATTCATATCTTTATGAACATCGAATTCGAGATGACTTCCCCATAGCGTCCTCTCATTTATATCTTTTGAATCAAAGTGAAAATGGATCATGTTAAATGCAGCAGCATATCCCATGTCAAAATTACAATTTTGATCTACACTGAAAATCTAACGTCTCTCAAAAACACTATTTTGTACAAAACATTCATAATATTTAAGCATGAACAAATAATAAAATTCAGGACTTTTACAAAATTAGTCAAATATCATTCAGTCAGTTGGGGGAAGTACCTACCGATCATGAATGCTACATCCCCTATCTTTCAAAAGTGAAAAAAAATAGGACAAGGAAAACATTCTCACTTTTCAACATTCATCATTCAGTTAGAAGTAATGAAACGTCCCACACATAGTCAGCGCTCTATCATACTAACGAACCTTGAGAGCACCAGAAACAAGTTGTAAAAATTAATCTTATGAGCTATTGTACTGTGAATGAGTACAGCAGATAAGAAATATTATCAGCAAGTCATATCAAGATTCAGTTGCCTCATTTTCCTCCACGAAATCAGTATGGAATAAAATTGTCTGAAATTCATCAATAGTCTGCAGACATGATCATTACAGAAACGTTCATAATGTCACTGCCACCGCAAATGACACACGATGCACGACCAGACCAATCCACCAATTCTTCCAAATCCACACTTAGATTAGGAACGCATGTATCAAACTTGGGAGACATCTCATTGCTATACATCTCGATACATGGATCATATCTCCCATCAACACTAGTTTCCTCAAGAGCTACACCATGTAAGTCAGGCCTTTTCAAGGTTCCACACACTCAATGGGGATTATTGTCTTGTATGTACTTGACCACCACCGCATGCCATCCCCTACCCTACAGGTACATGCCGTTGACGAGGTAGTCCGCATCGTGAGCGTAGGGCGACTGGGCGCCCCGCCTCAGCAGCCGGCGCTTGATCACTCTGACCCGGCACACTATCACGACCACCATGAACGAGGTTAAAACCATTCCTGAAATCAGAGGCAGTTTGGAATGAGTCCCGGTGCCCATCAAGGAGTCATTAAACCAGAGCGTTCAACACCAAAATGACGTCCACACAGGAAAACCAAAACCCACGTTCTGGGGAAACCCAAATCAGAAAGCAAGGGTCAAAAATATTTTTGGATGTTATTTTGAGACTTGTTCCAAAATAATCAGGACGCTAAGAAATGAGTTTTGAAATGTCTCAAAATGACCTTCAATATATTATTTTTCCCCCATTGATTTCTGGTTTGGGTGGACCCAGAATCGGGATTTCGTTTTTTCTGACTGATTGACTCAATCTAAAGCATTACCTAAGATGAGAGATATCACGGCACCCTTGGGGCTGACGGTCGGGCCGTCGGAGATGTCGACCAGCGCGGCCTGCTGCAGGCTGAGGCTGCCTCGAGGGCTGGTCTTGGGCGATGACGTCTTGTTGCTGGCCGCGGCCTCGCCTGCAAAGGGGAGCGGGTGAGTGTCTCAGCGCCTGACGACGGGAGGGTAGGCAACCGAGCCCGACGCGGCTGTACAGCGGGCGTGCCTACCTGCAGGCGCCTGGTGGATGACCTACCTGCGGGCTTGGCCGTGGAGGCTGGCGCCGAGGACACCTGCTTCTCCACGGGCTTCACGTGCTCTAGTTGCTTCTTGACGGAGTTAGGCTTGTCCTGGGGCCGCGGCCGCAGGCGCGGGGGTGCGGGGGACGCCTCAGCCCCAGCGGCGCCGGGGGGAGGGGAGGGCTCAGCCCGAGGGGCGGGGGCGGCCGGCCGCTGGAAAGCCGGCGGCGCGCCTTGTTGTTGTTGTTGTTGTTGTTGCTGCTGCTGTTGTTGCTGCGGGGCGAGCTGCTTCTCGTAAGGGACGGATGTCAGGTCCGCCTCCAGACGTCGCCCGCCCTCCGGCGCTACCTGCAGCCCCTGCTGCACAAGACACGAACTTCAAATACTGATCTCAACTGC
>CABIKL010002868.1:0-11855 GCA_902196195.1 Aptinothrips rufus | reverse complement strand
TAAAATTAAAATTTAATCTCTTAATTGTGGACCTGTCATTGCTACTGTACTAGTCAATGATCAGGCTATAAGAATGTAGAGGTACTCAGTTAATGTAGGATTGAATCATTGTGATAAATGTGTATGTAATTCTTTGGGGGAACAAATCAGGGAGAGCATTCTAAGTATAGCTGATCCTGCTCCAGAAGTATGACCCTCTCTCTTCTTCTTCTTCATTTTTTAAAAATTAATTATAATTTGATTTAATTTTGGCATGTTGACCATTTCAACATCATTCAAAGTGTGTCTTTAGTGTGAGTGCCTACTGCATCATTTAAAATGCTTTTGAAAATTCTAGCTTTTACTTTAGGGTGATCCGTAAATCTTATATATTTAGTTGGTACTAAACTCGACCTTTACAACTGTGCCATTTCAAAAGGTCCTATGTAAGTTTTTCTTAAGCCCTTTTGTATGCCTTGTAGCGAAATCCTTCAAAGACCTTTAAACAGCTAATTTGTAACTCTTTATCGGTCTGATCTGTTTTGCATGAAGTGAAGAGGTAATCCTCCACAAGTGTATCAAAGTTTAGGGATTAAAAGACTAGTTCTTATACTCAGACTGTTGAGGAAGATATGCTAGATGCCATCGTCAGTCATTCCATTTCGTTTTATGTATGCTTGGAGTCCAACCTGTTGCTGATTGCATCCTGACATGTATTGTGGAGAAATCTCAAGTACATTATCATCAGAAAACCATGATAACCTTAGTGTTTTGTGCAAACTCAGTTTTTATTTTTGCTGTTGTTGTGACAGATGAAGTTAATAACTCAGATTTTAAATTTGGCTTTCAGAGGCTAGTTTGATAACATCTACCTCAAATGGTTTATTTGGACTGTTAGCCTGTAGCAATGAAGAATGATGTGTTAGTATTGTCAGTTTTAGTAAAACGTTAATTCGAATTCTCTCTCACTCTGTAAATTCTTATTTTCAGATAGTACATATATCTGACTTTTTTCTTCTTCTTTTTTTTAATATTGCTATTTGCATTTTATGAATGTTAACACAGGCTTGACTTGTACATTGATCTTAATTCTATATAGCTAGAATGCTTGTGTGACTTTTGAAGGCACTAGTCACTGTAATTTGTCCTCTTTTGAAGATTTTTGTTGTTGCTGCTGTTGTTGGTTTTTTTTGGTTTGATTTGCTTTGTTGTTATCAAAGCTGTGCATGCAGGAGGGAATTTAAAAAAAATATTCAACTGCTTTAATAGTAATTTTTCTCGTCCTTTGTATCAAAAGTTTGAAGTTTGAAAAATCACAGCCCATATAGTAGATGTTATCAGTTATTTATCATGATAAATATCTATTAATAAAATATAAAGCATTCTGGAATTCCATTTGTTTTCACTAGGAAGAAATATTGCTAAATGTTGTTTTATGTATTTATTTTTGTTACGTCTCTAATATTCTGACGACTACCTTTTTTTCCAGTCCTGGAAAGACCCTCATCACAGATGTCATACTTAGATCACTTTCTCAAAGAATCGTCAGCTCGACATGGAGGGTCTGTAGAGAGTGAAGAGGGAGACATTGAGGACAACCGAGCTCCATCGGTGTCAAGTAGCAAATCCAACTTATCAGAACTGAGCATAGTGAGTACTCGAAGAAAGACTTTTTAGCCATAGAAGACACATTATTATGCTTTATTGATTTTGGCCCTGTTTTAATGCACATGCTGCTTATTCCTTTCTTCCAATCCTATCTTTTGAAAATGGATGCACAATATTTGGAAATCCTCAGTTCATTTATCTAGTATTGGTGTTTTAGTGAATAGTGTAAACTGGGTGTTGCTATTCCTTTAGACAGCAAAATTGATCTGTTTCTGTAGCTTTGGTGAATGATTACTTCTTATTCTTCTTTGTTTTGTGTCTATCAGTCATATTCTTTTGCATGAATGTTTTCAATTCTTAAATGGGAGTGGGATATGTATTACTTTTTTCAAATTCAGTGCATCAATACATATCGAGCGCACATGTGTTTCAACTCTAGTCTAATTGTACATCGTCATGTACTCTTTCACTTTGGATTTGATGTAATTTCTCAAAGAGAGGTGCAGCCTGTAGGCTCCTCTGTGTTGGTGATCTATTTGAAACTAGTCATTATCTCAGAATCGGGATCTCTGCAGTGTGTTCACCATCATATTGGAGTTGTTATTATTCTCTGAAAGCGGCGTGGAAAAAGGCAAAAAAGTACTTTCAAAGAAATGACTTTGACAACACCTGCCCAATGACTTGTGCAGATTGTTTCCAATTTTGAATAGTTCTTTATGTCCTTCCTTCGCCTTTATTGAATATCAGTTTCAATTGTTAGTTGTTGCTCATTAGCTGAAAATGGAAGATATTTTCCTATAACAGCTCATATAGTGTTAGAAACATTGACACAATCAGTTTTCAATACATATCAGAGTAGTATGTCTTAGTGTTTCAGTTAAATATTATACAGTTAGTGTGATCACCTAGAAAGGCCATTTAGTCATAGCTAGTCATTATCGTCATAAACTACAAAGTACCTGCTTAAAATAGAATTTAAAGTAATCCTCTGTTTCTTGTGTGGTGTGCAGGAAAGGACTTATTGGTAGTACTCGTGTGACCAGTTGTCTTTCAGTCTTAGTGACCAATGTGGGCTTGGTTTGCATGTGAGCTTAAATGTTGGGCATGTGTGCATGATCTAAACTCAAAGTTTGTTCAAATTTTATGTTACTTAGATTGTCAATGGCACTTCTGGCATGATGTATGTTTTTGTTCCTTGAAACTTTTATGCATATCCTTTTGTGTTTCCATGTGTAACAATTTATGTTGAAATAAAAGTCTTTTCTATTGTATTGATTTGGAGCCTAATTTGCTTCGTTATTTCTTCTTTTGTGTAACTCATTTTTACCTATCCCTCTGCATGCCTACTTTAGAATTGCATTGAAAGATATTTGATCAATATTGTAGATAGTTTTTTATGCTATTTTTCCATGCATGGTTCGAAGGACTTGCTCACAGCTTTGATGGGGTTTAAGGGCGTGTAGAAATGAATGTTGTTTTATGGTGTAGTGGAACAGAACAGAACCCTAAAGACAGCAGATTGTAGTTTGGGATTCACTTGCTTACGGTTTTGATTTCTTTGAAATTGTTCACTTAAAGTTAAATATTAGTGTAAATCCTGAAAATCTTTTTTCCTGTTAAATTACTTCTTTCTTTACTTAAATCCCTTTGCTTTTCTTCTTGAGCAGGAACTGATAAGATAAGTGACACAATTTAGCTCAGAGATAAGAGGAGAAATGCATCTTCAACTGTTTTTATTCTCGGTTTAGTATGTTACTGCTTACTTTGTCTAATCTTTGTGGAGTTAGCATGCCTTTGTGAAGAAAAAATTATTGAAAATGGGACTTGTTTAAATTTTCTTTTAAAACCATGTTTCGGGATTGTTCTGAACTTCCATATTTGTACACGATCAATGTTAAGGTGTGTGATGCCTCCTTTTCTGTTTCCATTGCACCTGTTAAACATGTGTGTGTTTTAAGATGATTGAACCATATCAAGAAAACCGTAGCTAGAGCAGTGCTGGTTGATGGACTTCCTTCCCGTATACTATTTTGCTGCTCTCATAGCTTTTGCAACTCTCTGTGGGGCATTTGTTTTATTACTGTTTCTATATATCGCTTTGTGTTATAAATTTTCATTTGTCTCATGTATGAAGTAGAGTAAGTTGTTGATTATTTGCTTTAATTTTCTAGTGCATTAATTTATGACGAATTGGCTTTATTACAGGATCCAGGCTCTCCATTAGGATTAGACTTGAATCTCAGTATGGGCCATCACAGTGGTGGAAAACTTCCACCTCATCTTGTTCCCCACCACATGAACATGGCTGCAATGAAACCCAAATCTCACCAATTTCTTGTCCGCACATTCAGCTCGCCAACTAAATGCAATCATTGCACATCCTTAATGGTGGGGTTAACAAGACAGGGTGTTGTGTGTGAAGTTTGTGGCTTTGCTTGTCATATGTCATGTTGTGACAAAGTTCCAGCTGTTTGCCCCGTTCCTCCTGATCAAAGTAAGTTGCTTTACTTTCTCTTTATGGTAAAGTCCTTTTGGTGATTTCTTATTCTTTTATGTCTACGTTCTACAGCCAAGAGACCATTGGGCATTGATCCCACTAGAGGAATTGGAACTGCTTATGAAGGCTACGTGAAAGTTCCAAAGACAGGTGGTGTCAAAAAGGGCTGGATACGACAGTTTGTGGTTGTTTGTGACTTCAAATTGTTCTTGTATGACATTTCACCTGACCGAAATGCACTTCCGTCAGTGTATGTGTCTCAAGTTTTGGATATGAGGGATGAAGAATTTGCTGTCAGTTCTGTTCGAGAGTCAGATGTCATACATGCAACAAAGAAGGATATACCATGCATATTTAGGGTAAGGTTCTCATTAGTTATTATTCTTTCATTGTTTAGATTCAGATTTAATGCATGAACATAACTTTCCTTTGCTTGTTTCATATTAAATCTGTTCAAAAGCAAAAATATTATCTATTGAAGTTGCAGTTTTGTTTTTAAACTGGCAATATAGGGCATGTGAAAAAGCGGAGAAAAAAGTAATGCTGCACCTTAATGCTAGTTTTTAGTTTTTCAGACAGAGACTGAACTGATTGATAAAATTTCTTCTTGGACAGATTACAACGTCTCTTATGGATCCACCATGGCTGAAAAATCACACATTAATGTTAGCAGACACCGAGAGTGAAAAGACTAAGTGGGTGGTTGCCTTGAGCGAGTTACATCGTATTCTCAAACGCAACAATCTGCCCAACACAACTGTAAGTTTTATTCCTTGACTTTAACTGAACATGAAACTGTTAATTTTAATTACTAATACATCCTAGTTGTGTACACAGATTTTCCGAGCAAAGGAGTTGTTGGATAATACTCTTGCCTTCATAAAGAATGCTATGTCAGGAGCAATTGTTGATCCAGATCGTCTAGTCATAGGAACTGAGGAGGGGTTGTTCTGCTTGGATTTAGATCGCAATGGTGTGTTAATCGATTCAAATGACTTATTTTCTTTCTTAAGTATAGCAAATTGTGAGAATAAAGGTTACAAAATCTTGTGCTCTGTTTGCAATGTCTAGAAATGGCTCGTGTTGGGGAAGGCAAAAAAGTGTACCAACTAGAATATGTGCCGGAAGAGCAGTTGATGGTTGTTTTGTCTGGCAAGCAACGTCATGTTCGCCTTATTCCTGTGAGGGCTTTGGATGGCGATGATGTTGAGTGGATCAAGGTTGCTGAAACAAAGGGCTGTCTTACTTTTGCTACTGGTTTAATGTCGAGAGCACCTCAAGCAAGCTACTGTTTATGTGTAGCAATCAAACGACAGGTATGTAGTTGTTCAGGTCCCTTCCTTTTTTGTTTGTTGTTGGTGTGTCCTATATTATTCATTATTCTCATTTAATTTTCTATTTCCAGAGTTCATCTCAAGTTATAATTTATGAAATTACTAGAACAAAAACACGTCACAAACGCTTACGGGAAGTGATGCTTCCAACAACAGCTCAGTCTCTTAACATCTTGAGTGAAGGGCGGCTTTGTATTGGTTACCAGTCGGGTTTTAGTGTGTACAGTATTGCTGGTGACCATCATACCATTTCTTTGGTACACCCTGACAACCAGCTGTTAGGTTTCTTGGCGTACAGCGCTGTTGATGCAATGCGCTGTGTTGAACTTTCTCGAGGAGAATTTCTTCTTGTGTTTCAAACTCTTGGCCTCTATGTAGATGCACAAGGCCGCAAATCTCGTGATCGTGAAATTATGTATCCTGCTATTCCATTGTTTGTGAGCTATTGTGATGGACTTTTGCTGGTTTATACTGAGACTCACATTGATGTGTTCAATGCAGCATCAGGGGAGTGGGTTCAAACAATCAATGTAAAACGTGCTCGTCCTCTCAACTCATCTGGATCTCTTAGCATGTGTGTCATTAATGATATGCCACACATTATTTATATCAGTAACGTCCATCAAAGAGAACAAATAAATATCACGGGTGTTGATGCCTCAGGGAGGGTTATTCCTCGGCCACGCAGAAGATTTTCCATGAGAGAAGGCCATCGGTCTGCCAGAGCACCAGATCGACGGTCGAAAATGATATCAGCTCCTACTAATTTTAATCACATAAGCCATATGGGTCCAGGAGATGGCATTCAAATTCAACGACTACTGGATCTCCCCACAACTTTAGAAACTGCTGACCAAAGGGTAACTTTCAGTTCCTGTTATGCTGTATCATGAATTTCTTTCCTGGATCTAACTCATTGTTATGTCAATTTGTCCAGGCTTTTCACAGTGGAGCATCAGGCTCTAAGATGGCCCCAACACCCCCTCGACACGCTCCTCTCCCACCCTCTCATCAAGAGCAACGCCGCATGTCAGGAAATATGCAGCGTACTCCCCCACCCAGTTACACCGGACATAATGGTATTATTTTGTTTGTGGCTTCTGCTCAAAATTTAGTTATTGCTTTATTCATTTATTTACTTTCCCAAGTTTTGTCACTGACTTCTCAGATTTCATTTCAACTTAAGAAGATATTCATTTTATTGAGAGCTTGCATCTATATAGTGCGACCTTTGGAATAATATAAGTGCTTACCCTGTCTTTGATTTGATTTCAGGGTCCAATATGTCTTCCAGGCGTGGTGTAGCTCCACCACGCCCCTCTGTGACCCCACCCTCTCTTCCCCGTTCACCTGATTCTGCTCCCATGGAAGGTGCTATTGGTAACAGTGCAGAGCCAATGCCATCCATGTCCTCACTCTCTCATCCAAGCCATTCCAGTGTGTCCTCACTCCATGAAGTTATGAGGGTATGTAAAACTTGGACTTGGAATCTTTTCTTCTTTGTAGTGGACAGTGAACACATTGATAAGATTTTTGTTCACCTTTTGCTCAGGAGGCATCAGCAAGTGGCAGCAGTCCACGACACTCCATTGCATCAAACAATAGTAGCAATCCCAGCACCCCACCAAGTCCTGCCCATGGTGATCAAGGTTCATCTAGCTACGATAGTTAAATATACATAGAGATTTATTTTCTTTCTGTTCTGCTTAGTATGATTTAAGCATCCAAAGATTGAATTTATTTTCCAGCGTATTTGTTTATGGACTTGTTACCTATAACAAGAGTATTTCTCTTTTATCTCTCTGTGTTCGCCATTTCATCTTGCTTTCATAAAATGGATTTTCAAGCTTGTTTGTTTGTACATTTTTTGTTTGTTTTGTTTTGTTATTTTACAAATTGCATTTTCTGAGATGCTGGTATTTGTAGTAGGTTTCTGTTACATTCAGGAAGATTGTGTCTATTTATAAACGTACATATTTATATATATATTTACATATATATTGCCATCTACACATAGAATTTATCAATTCCTGTATTAAGTTGTGATTCCCTGTCCCTCTCGAGAACAAATTTCTGTGAAGTGTTGAGAGTGTGAGCTTTATTGAACTCTGTTATAATTTATTTGTCTACATGTCATTTTTGTAATGTTCAGGTTTGACGTCTTCTCCTTTTTGCGTTGTGCCATCAAACTTCATGAATGGAATGTTCAATAGTGAGAAAGTGAGGCTTGCTGTGCATTTGTGCTTTTTATATGCCTACCGATTATCTTTACAATCCAGAAGAGTATTTATTTTGCCACCTATATTAAGTATGTATGAATTATCGCTTAAATCCTGTAAATGAGAGACTCAGCAGGACACTGCAGCAAAATTAAAATAGTCTGATTAGCCTTTTTTTAAATTTTAAACACAAAAAGGAAGTACATATTTATAACACATACACGTATTAAGAAAATGATTGTGACAGATTATAGGCTTTGCATTATCCACATGCCATGGATTTGTAAAATGTGGTATGTTTTGCAAGGAATATCAACTTTTGTCTCACATAAATTTTCATTTCATAGGTAATCACTGATAACAATTATGGGCACATGTTTTTGACGGGTGCCTGCCTTTCTGTGAAGGAATATTAACATTTATGATGAAATACAAAGATCTGACCAAAAGTTATACTGCCACACATTCAGAATACTCTTTTGTCTTTGTGACCAATTTGTCAATTAACGTGCCTCCTACTGTGCAATGCTTGCAGTCACGTCAGGTATTTAGTTGTCTTAGTAGCTATGTTCAGATAAGCTGACATTGTATCACCCAACATTTTGCTTTATTTATCTTTGAACTGTTTTCAATACCTGTTTAAAAATTGTAACTGAAAATTGCACGCACTATGTTCCAATGGAACTAGTATGACAGTTTTAAGAATGTGAGTAATGTTCAGTATTGCATTTTGTGTTAGTGTCCATTATTGGTAATTAATTTATTATGAAATTTTACTTCTGAATTGTGTCTTGTAAGGCTCTAAGTAGGTGTAAGTACTTAGCATTCTGTTAGACAGGTTCTTCAATTATTTCTGGTGTAAATATTATCAAGAACTTTGACGATCACATAAAAGTTTGGTTTTTTGAACACTTGATGAAATTTCAGTACAGTGCAGTATTTTGGTTATCCTATAACCTCCTTGTTCCTGTTAATTTTAGTTACTAAATTATAACGAATTATTGCATGCTGTCAAAGAAAGAACAATATGTGAAATTGCACTACTTATTATTTATTAGGATCAAAGGTGACATTGCTAAGCAATATACTCCCATTCTAGTTAAAACTGTATTTATGTGAAATATTACGATTTGTTTGAGTATATGTATCTTTATGTATTTATAATGAAAGCACTCATGTTCTACCTTGATGCTTACCTTTGAAGTAAGTTGTCAAGTATGGAGGCAGTTTATTTTCAGGATGTTTGCTTTTTTTTAATTCTATTGCTGTCTCTGTGAGTATTATTGCATGCTGCAGTATATCACTCAGAAATGGCTTCTAGTCATTTTCATGCTTTCAATTATTAGCATATATGGTATTTCAAGCATGTTATTTTATGTTGTCCATGTTTCATTGTTGCAACCAGTATGTTCCTGGACACTAAACTTAAAATCGCCTAAAGTTCGTCACCGAGCCCACACCGTCATCTTAGCCTTGTGTCCTTTGAGCATTTGACTTGTACTTGTATTTAGACTAAAATGGAAAAGTGACTAATAATATTAAATTCAATATTGTTGGTGTAATTGTGGTAATTTGTCAGTATCGTGATATTTATGCATATGCTATATCCTCATCAATAGTTAAGGGACAATAAAATAACCCTCTTATGTAGTTTAACACCTTATTTCTTATGAGTACAAAATGTATGTACATTAATAACTAAGAAGAAATTCTAACATAGTGATAGTGTTTTGTGTATGGAATTTTCAAATTGCAACAAGTTGTCATTTTAGGTCTCATTTGCTTATTTGATCGTAGGATGAACCAGTCTTTTGAATGTTTAGCACTAGATGCCATTGATATGGACAAGGGTATGAGAGTCGGTGGATGTTTGGTTGTTCTGTCTATAAGTTGCCATGTATGTTGCCATGCCTCTATTAACGTCTCTGCTGCATTGCGTCTTGTATTTCATCTTTCTCCTCTTAAGCATAAGGAATGACATGTTATCTCTTTGGTGTGAAATGCAGCCTAAACGTCTCTTTTTTTTCCCGGTATTAACTTTACCCTTAAAGAAAAGAATGAAATTAGCTGCTGTAGGCATGGTATTAGGATCCCTCCTAATTCCATGTATTGAAACAATTGCTCAGGTTGTAGTTACTGTATTTTATACAGATGGTGTAATGCTGTCAGTTACGTTGATCTTGGTCTGAAAAAATCATTTATTTAACAATTTGAAGAATTTTTCATGTTAAGATCTGTTGATTTGTATTGTATTTTGTACTCACATTATCTAATAAAAATTACTATCTCAAACAGTAACAGTCTTAATAGCTTTATTTCATCCTTTCTCTGGAGCTCCGAGGAATTCAGTGTAAGATCAGGGTCCATATGGGAAAATAATTTGGTTGGACTCAGCCTGGATTTTCTTTCTGCCATGGCCAAACCTGTCTGTCTTTCTACAGATCCACAAACGTTTCTCCATCTCGAACAACTAATAGGCATGTTCAATGTGGCGCAGTACTTTCAATAAATCTTTTCGGCTTTAACTTTTGGAAGTTATATTAAAAAACAGCCGCCTTAACAGCGAACTTCATTTGCGCCACTCCATCCAAGCCGCACTCAACCACGTCTCCCGCGTACACTGGCCCTGGACCTGCGGGTGTCCCGGTTAGCACCACGTCCCCGGGCTCCAAAGTCATGAACCTGGAGATGTACGATACCAATTCTGGGATCGAAAAGATCATGTCACTGGTGCTCTCATTCTGAAAAATAAAAAAATTAAATAAAACAAAACTTAGAAAATTAATAATTTAAAAAAAATCAAAAAAAAATCGACATTTGATGAGTTTAGGATAGAGGCCGGGGGGTAGAAAGAACGGCGATCAGTCTGATTCACACCTGCATTTCTTGGCCGTTCACCTTCATCCAGATCCTGGAGTCTTGCGGCCGCTCGAGGGCGTGCTTGGGTATGAAGTCGCTCACTGGACAGGCCGAGTCGAACGCCTTCGCGAGGTCCCACGGCCCGGATGAAGCACGCAGTTCATTCTTGTTTCAGGGAAAGCGTAAAACTCCATCAGAACAGCAAGAACACCCTCAACACCAGTGATAGGGAAAGCGCGGCCCGTGGGCCGTAAAGAGAGAGACAGGCTTTATGCAAACTGGACTGGTGCGAGAGAGACAAGGAGATCCTCTTCCCCGTTGCTGCTCAACACAGAGACATCAACATGTTGCCAAAACTACTTTGGAGTCATTTGACATCTTTTTTCCTTCTTTAAAGCGAAAATCCGTTGAACGCCATTTTGACGGCTTTTGGCGACTTCCCTATTCCGTTCCAAGGCCGGGAAGAGTTGGGCCTCCGGGCCTGAGACAGACTAAGGTTTCAAGTCCTTGTACGACTTCTTTTGAATTGTGACTCCGAACGGCCCTTTAACGAGTTCTAAAAAGGTAGCAACCTTACCAGCAAAGTTATGTTCGTGAGGTCAAGTGCAAGACAGTATCCCCCGACGTACTCGTAGGCCTGGTCCTCGCTGATCCTCTTGCCTCTCCTACCGATGACCACACCGAGCTCAACTTCAGCGTTGATTTGGTCCGAGACCGATACCTGTGTAAACAATTTTTTGACTATGACGACCAACCCTGAGGCAACAGGGACACGGCTAGTCGGACTTGTCACAAAAAGCGTGACATGAAAATGACTCTTAAAGATGACCGGAACCAACCCAGGTATCAAGGCACTGCTGATAGTGCGCATTGTAGGCACTGCATAAAAAACTGCACATTATCGGAGAAAAAAAGTGCCTTAACACAGACGAGAGGGAAGGCATAAGGACACGTCACTCTGACGTATACCTCGATGTCATGACCAACTGCTAGGTATGAGGATGTTGCTTTTAGGAAGATGATAGGAGTGTCTGGGTATGGTAGCTTCGCCCTGTCAGCAAAGGACCTGCACAGTGTAAACAGAGAAGGAACATAGTTTAATTTTATTCCTTTAATCCAATGGAATTAGGTAGGATTTGGAAATTTGGTGTGAAATAGTGAAAGCCCAAGTCGAACACAGTGGGGGTGGTCGAAACAACGTCAATTCGACATCGATTCGGTATATTTTCGACGTTTCGAACTAAGTATGTTACAGTTCATAGCTGTCACGTTAGTTTCGTCTGAAACAAGATGGGCCCGCCCTCCCGCCAAACCTGCGTTTCACCACCTCGCTCGCTCCGAGCCCTATATATGCCCCTT